>JAPMOB010218595.1:0-30598 GCA_029875015.1 Lepomis gibbosus | reverse complement strand
GGCCACTCGATGAATTGCAGTTTTCAGTTACTTCCTGGTTGCATCGGAAGTGAGAGCCGGAGGTTGCCGCTTGGTTTAGAGTCACAATTCTGGCACACATAAATTGCATTTGCCTGAGGTGCAAACATTGCAGGTTCATTTGTTGCATTTCACACACTTAAACAATGTCTTCTTTGGAATACTGTATAAAATTGTCCCACATAGATGAGGCCAAAAGAGATGTCAGCGGCTTATGTCGAAATCCTTAGCTGTACTTCTGATTGATTTGTTCTTCAACTTCACCTGCCTGACTGCCTTTAACATTATGTGCTATTCTCTGACTTCTGTTGATAATTTTCTTCTTATTCAAAAACACATTTTTCTTTGCAATTAAAAATTAATTAAAAGCTTATTTGTCTACTTCCCTTGTTGCCTAACTAAATAAATAACTGTATGATGTAGTGTGTGTGCTACTAACACACTACATGCCTACAGTATGAGACCGTATATACTCTGTCATGAATTCAGTCTTGTCCAGGCATGTGGCTGCTGCTGTAAACTACACTGCATAATATTCTATTTACATTAATACTAGTGCCAGAGGTAATTACACAATTTCACATAGTTTTTTGAGCATGTTCTATGTGTTTATTTGTACTAGGGCAACTAATCACATGTGACGACTTGCCCCAAAGTCAATGAGGCAGCTTACCCCAAACTGACATGTGTGCTAATGTTGGCTAAATCTCAAGGTTAGCTTAACATAGCACTTCAGTTGAAGTATCAAAAGACATGTTATTGTCTCCTCTACTTTGTGAAAAGTTAGCATTTTGAACATTCACACCTAATAAGTATACATAAAATGTAAGGTGAGAATGTTACTTTTGAAGCAAAAAAATAATAAAATTGTGCTCACCTTTGATTAGAGTGACCATGACCACATGTGAACAGGAAATTGGACATACAAAAAGAAGTCACACAAATTGCTATTTGATTTTTGTCATAGAGCCTCTTGGACTTATGAGCAGTGTGACAACTTACACACGAGACAACTTACCCCACTCTCCCTTAGGCTACATTTACTCAAGTAAAAAATTGAAGTACCTGTGTTTTTACTTGAGTATTTTCTTTTCATGCCACTTTCTATTATTACTCCGCTGAATCTCAAAGGAAAATAATGTACTTTTTATTTTACTACATTTATCCAACAGCTTTAGTAGTTACATGACAAATTGTTCTTTTTACACACAAAATTAAGATTTTGTAAGATGTTTTGTTATAAATTAAACCACCCAACGATTTATACAAGTACAGCTGAAACGATTAGTCGGTTGACAGACAATGTTGACAGTCATTTTTCATGCAAAAACATTTCATTGTTCTAGTTGTGCATTTCTTTTTAATCATTTGAATGTAGTATTATATTGTAGAGGTTTGGACAAGTATGAAGGTATCACTTTGCACTCTGTAATTGTGATGACATTTTTTATTTTTTTTAGCCTACTGGAGAAATAATCAGCTGAATTCATAAAATGATCACGTCCTCAACAACTAGGCTACAGCAGTAAATTAAAAATAACTTCATGATAATTTCATGATATAATATAGCTACACTAGGATAACAGGGGAAAAATTTTTTCTGCATAATACTTTCAGTACATTTTTCTGATTATGCTTACATATTTTACTTAAGTAACCCAGCAGTACTTTTACTTGTAACAGACTATTTTTACAGTGTGGTATTTGTACTTTTACTTAAGTAAAAATCTAAATAGTACTTCTTTCCACCACTGGGCTCTTCTGGCAGCTGCAGCACTGCTCTCTGTAGGCATGAGTGAGATGGTTATGGAGATGTGTCTCTGTTACTTATTATTATTGTCCCCGCCAACCGTGACATGTTCTGACAAAGTCTGATACTTCCCCCAATTATTTAAAGACGATTGTTTCTGTCTTAGATTGTGTTCAACTATATTTTGTTTCTTTCTTTCTTCCACCCAAAATACATTTAAAACAGAGGTGTAAAGCGGCCACCAGATAATTCATAAATATGACTTTCATCTGCACAAACATCCAGTCAGACACAAAATATACAAAGACATCCGGTAAATACAACCAAAATAACATTTTCAAATCAATTGTGCACACGTAGATGCGCTTTGTGATGTGGTCACGTGATTTTCGGCGTGTTGTTGGAACCGAGGAGGCAGTGATTCATCTTGCTGCGATAGTCTTTGACTGATCATCCCGGAAGACTTGGTAGGTGATGTTGATGATGCGGTAAATCAAGTGAGTTTAATGCTTTAAAGTTATAGTTATTTTCTACTTTCATAGCGTTGCTTCCTGTAGCTGTCCACTTGAGACACAGTGTCTGTGTATCTGCATGGTGTTAGCAAACGAGAGTAACTTGCTTACAAGCGAAGGTAACAGTAAGTTAACGTTAGCTCATACAAGCTAACCGGAGTAGCACACACACATCAGTAGTTAGCCAGCTAATCTACGTTTGTTCAGTGTTTGCTGACAATAGTGAACTACAAGCGTGTGCCAACGACCTTGGTGATTATTTTCTGTATGTTTTGGTTTTTTGTCACTAGTTGATAGGGGTAAAATACATTAGCTTGATAGCTTCCATAGTGAAGTAACTTGAAGTAACACTGTTATTTGTTTTGAGCAGAAGTGAGGTGCCATGGGGTCTGAAATCACAAAAAACTAATTTAATCAGATTATTTTAAGATTTAACTATGTCCTAGATAAACGCTGATGAATGTTTGCTTTCTAGTTAAGCAGGTAAAGATGTCTCATGATACTTGTTTACGTCCTTGTCTACCAATAAGGTTAGATCAAGACAATCGAAAGTCACTCAGCACTGCAGCACTGGCTGATCGTGATTCACCCGGTGAACAATGGTCAGACTTGTTAGTCACAAAGAAAAAATCTGACTCTCTTCCAAGAAATTGGTCTTCGAATAATCTGTTGTCAAAGTGCAAGCAGCCTTCAATAAATTCCCCAGTGCTAAAATCTGAAAGAAGGCTGAGACTCCATTTCAGATTGATGGGCCGTTCTTCAAGCATATAACGTTAGAAAACGTTTGTCCACATAGAGGATACATAATAATCTCTGTAGTCCAGATTGTAGTCTCAACATATTTAGTTGCATCTTCACTGGAGAAACATAAGCTTAAATCTAACATTGCTAGATGGTGGTTCTTTATGCAGAGAGGTGGTCATACTCTTTTAAAACGTCTTGTTATATAAGATGTTTATCTTAACCTCATCTATTTAGATTATATAGCAACACACATCAAAACATAATAAATGTGATTATTTGGTATTTTTGGCTCTTAAACCTGATGCAATGACCTGTGATGAGATGAGGAAAGTCATGAGACTGCCTGCAGAATAGTTAGGGAAATGAATCCTATGCTGTAATTTTGTTTGTTTTTTTGCAAATGCACACAAGGTGCAGACTAGTATGTCAAAATTAAATCATGATACATAACCCCTATCCAGTACAAGAAGGTTTATTCAACATTCTCTCGTCTTCATTGGGATTTTGCCCTGATGAAGACAAGAGAGCGGAAAACTTGTGTGCTGGAGAAGAGACGTTTTAATCTACATTCACTGCTCTGTCTGAGCCTCAGTGCCTTCTTATGTAATATCTTATTGGGTTTCATTGTCATAATATCATAGGTCCAATATATGAGCTTTAAGTTTTCCAGTTAGCTGCATTAATCTACAGAATATGAATGTTATGAGCAGCCGTAAATAAAAACAGTGACACATGTTCTGTTGTTCAGGTTCAACTGTAGCAAACTACATTGTAAAGGAAATAGTGACCAAGTATGAACTGCTTTTAAAGGGTTTTCACATCCATATTAAGTGAACAGCGTATGCCATTTTCATGTTAGGACAGTGATAGTAAATAAGACCAACTTAGACCTCCAACTTCATCTCCCTTGTTATTGCAGGGAGAGTTTCCTGTCTCATCGCAGGAATGCCGGGTGGAGTGTACGGGGAGCTCGAGGCCAGTCTCCCAGCAATTGCCTCCCTGAACGCTTCCTACTCCACGTCGCTATCCCTCCCTTCTCCATACCTGTTTGTACCACCTGCACAGCGTAGGGCCATATCAGACGTCCGCCGCACCTTCTGTCTCTTCGTGACATTTGATCTGCTCTTTATCTCTCTGCTGTGGATTATTGAGCTGAACGTGAGTGTTAGAGTTGGAGTCAACTTGGGTTTTTGTTATGTTCACTGTTTCGTAGTGCAGCAGTGATGGGTAAGGCTCACTCTGACTCTGCTCTACTCTCCTGCAGATCTCCAGCACAATCTGGGAGAGCTTAGAAAATGAGGTCATCCATTATAACTACAGGTCTTCCTTCTTTGACATCTTCGTAAGTGTGTCAAACCAAGTCTCCTGTACATTTCAGTTTGATTCAATGTAGAATAATGGCATTGTATTAGTGTGTAATCCTGATCGTGTTTGAAAGGCTTTGACCTCATAATGACCACTCATAAATGAGCAAATACTCATGTTAAACCAGCTTATGTAACTAGTGTTTCAAAGAGACTATGCTTATATTGTCACATAACCTGATTTATAGTCTCTGAATGTGCTGTAAAAGTTGGTCACATGACTGCATGTATTGACGCAAGAGGAGAAACTAGTAGCGCAAGTCAACATGTCTGCAGCACATGATAATGTTAAATACCCGAGGTCATTTTTCTTTTCTGGTCCTTCCTCCTTGTCACAGCTACTTGCCGTGTTTCGTTTCCTGTGTTTACAAGTCGGTTATGCAGCTTTTCGATTAAGGCATTGGTGGGTTATTGCGGTAAGTGAGCTCTGTTGCAGTAAAACACACACTCATTAAATTGTGTAATCACTCTTTTTAGCAGGGCTGGACATGACTTATAACCCAAATCTAAATCCTCACTTCTCTACAGGTTACCACTCTAGTGACCAGCGTCTTCCTTGTTGTTAAGGTCATCATATCTAATGTGAGTGCCCCTCTCCTGTCACCACTTCACTTTCACAGTTATGTGCATGTGGACGAGCATATCAGCTGAACCCACTGAAACCTTTTTACTTCTGCATTTATGCCAGCATTCAACTGTCTGACCAGTTTATTAGATGATTTTATTGTTACATGCAGTGCATGTTCTCATCTGCATTTTGACCGGTGTTTAGTATTAAGTTCTTTATAACAGATGTTTTTTACAGCTCTCTTCAGTTTTTATATTCACCAATAGGGAAGTAAACCAACGTGAAGTACGGCTGCCACTTCTCTTATGGAAGTTATAATATTACTTCTAGAACTTTTAATTCCCTGCAGCTTCGGGACAACATGGTTTCTGTCTCCACACAGCTTCTGTCCCAGAATGCATTTGGCTATGTATTACCTATCACTTCGTTTGTGGTGGCCTGGCTGGAGACCTGGTTCCTTGACTTCAAGGTGCTCACTCAGGAGGCCGATGATGAGAGAGGTAAGGGAAAGAGTCTTGACAAGTTTAAACATGACTTAACAAAACATTTTCTCTCCTTTTCTAACAGTTTTTCTCCTTCCTTTTCAGCCTACCTAGCGGCGGTGAACGCAGCCTGCGAACGAGCGCCCATGATCTACCCCCGTGCTGTTTCAGACGGACAGTTCTACTCTCCACCTGAATCAGTCGCAGGTGGTGTCTGCTTGGCTCTATATGCCTGTTGTTGTTTAATTAGCCCCAAGTACAGCCTTTGCTTTTGTCTTAGTGGCTTAATTCTTTCTACACGTTTGTGTATTTACAATTTGAGCGACAAATTGAGTTTGGCTATGAACTGTGCCTGCAGGCTCTGAAGAGGATCTGGACGAGGAGGGTCTTGGACGCAAAGCTGTCACTGCACAGGTACATGCGTCAGTCTGAGGAGTCTTTATACTCAGCCCTCCTCCTCACCTGATCACGACTGATGATTTTCTGCTTTCTCTTTCTTTCCCCCTCTCACTCTTGTTCCAGGAGAAGGAGTATGTCAGACAGGGCCGTGAAGCTATGTCTGTGGTAGAACAGATCCTAGCCCAGGAGGAAAACTGGAAATTTGAAAAAAACAATGTGAGTGCATGATTTAGCTTCAATATATTTGATTAACCCAACAGAGAAGTGTCTCTTCTATCCCTTTAAGTTGGGAGACAGGGTTAAGGACACATGACATGACTAAAGACCACTTTCACTTCAATTTCAATCTGCTGCCTCTTACAGGTTGTTGACACCTGACGCACTTCAACTGTCATTTTCAGTCTCACGTATGGCTGACTGAATAGATGATAGCTGTCTGAATCATAACACGCAACAGCTCATGTTTCAGGAGCGTTTCATGGGTTTAAATGTGACTTGAAGCCGCTTTTTAGGCTTTAAGTGCATTTTTCTTTTCAACTTCAGTGAGTATTTGGTTGTGATAGTTACAAAATATCTGTGGAACTGACAAAGGACAAACTGTGCTGCTGACCTTGCTATGCAGACTTTGCAGACAAAGTGTTGGACTCCCAAATAGTTGAAGCGACCAAAATCCTAAACCTTTGCCACAAGCCATGTGGAAGGCCTGAAAGCAATTTAACAAATCTGAATCCAGTATTGAAGTGAATTGCACTAGGGTCAGGTCGATATATCAGCTAATGTTAGGCAGTTGCAGAATCTGTTGGAATCGGTGTATAAGTCACCTGAATAAGTAAAAAGAAATTGCAGTACAGAAATGCTAGGTTTGCTGTATTTCAGAAACAGTGTCACCATTATATAGTTTGTCCACTAGAGAGCATGACGGCCCTACTTACTATGTATCTTCTAAGGGATCAAGATTGTTTGTGTAAGTTCTGTGTTTATGTTATTGTGACTCCCAATATTGAAATCAGGATCTTCCTCCAAAATCAAATACTGGTCAGGATATACTGTGTATTGAAAATTAATCCCTTATAGACAGTTTGGTAGCTAGTATCGGGAGATAAAAATAAATCATAGATGGACACTACCAAAAGTACTAAAACTATAACTTACTGGCAGATAGATCAGATATTTGCTATGTGGTTAAGTAAATGTTTTGTACACAGCAACGGGGAGAAAGAAGATTCCATGAGCTGTTTGTTCAATAAAGTGAGATATTTCAGCAATGTGACTGAGTGAATAGTCTGAAAAGAAAGCGAAAGCATTATAAGACTAACAGTTTGTGTCATATCAGGACATGGGAGACTCTGTCTACACTCTGGAGATTCCCTTCCATGGAAAAACCTTCATTCTCAAGGTACAACAGCCTTTTGTGTATTCATTGCGAAACTGTCTTCTGTCACCAAAACAAGTGCAGTGATCCAGAAGAATCATATTTAGACCCGTAATGCTGTATTTGTTCATCATGTTTAGACATGTCATACAGTAATTGTTGTTTCAACCTTTTTATGTGAATATTTATTTATTTGTAAAGTATCTGAAAATGATCAACAGGAACACAGATGTGAGTAGAGAGTAGGCCTGGCTGTATGTCACTGCGGATTTTTACAATACTTTTTAGCACTCTGCCAAAACTGAAAATTAAGTATACTTTGCAGCTGAGTGCATTTGATTAGCTTCTAAAGGGCAATAGTGATGAAATAATCAAGACTAATGGAGTAAAAAATTTGATATTATCTGATATGAAAGAGACTTCCTGGTGCTGTTCCACTAGCTTCAGAGCAACTAGAGTTGCACGCTTGACAACTGCTAAGAGATTTATTTAGCCATTTAGTTAGCTTCACCTAGAGCAGAGTAGAGTGTCTGCTGCAAATAAAAACGTACTAACCTCTATTTTATGTAGCTTAACAAGGCTTTATTACTAACCAGTTAGCTCACAACTACCTTCCCAACTAACTAGCAAGGCAGGTTTGGTTAATTCAGAGGTACATCTGCAGCAAATTTATTCTAAAAGACACAACTCTGTGAAGAGCGAAACACTGTGTCTTTCTCTTTTGTTACTCTAGCTAGCAGGAGCTGGCTAGTTAGCTGGGAAAGGCTCAGGGCATGTGGTCGCCTGGTACAATAAAATAAAGAACTCCACTAATTATAACTTTATTACTATAAATAGAACAACATTTCATAAGAATGACTTTAGTTTTAATAATTTCTTGATTTATTTGGTTTCTATCTATCCATCTACCCAAACAGAACAGGGCACCTTTTAACTTGATAGTTTATAAGAGCAAAGAATGTAATTTAAACATTAAATGTTTTTGTTGGTGAATATGGTTGAATACAGCTTTTCTCTGTTTATATATATATATATAGCTAACTTGACTAAAATACTTAAGCTCCAGTCATTAAAATGAGAGAAATGCACTGAAAATGGAAGTAAATCACAGTATTACGCAACACAGGAATGTTGCTTGTAACCCTTTGTTGTCCCAAGACCATCTGTACAAACAGCTGTCCAGTAGTCCAGTATATCTTGGAACAGTAAAGTCTTTGTAAAGATACAGAAGAAAATACAACATGGGTGTTTCCAACAGAGTACTGATTGTAAACATGATAGCTGGTTTTGAAATGGCCAATACAGGTTAAAACTGGCACAAGATTGTGTCAGAAAGTCAACTCATTCGGTTAAATTTAATTCAGTTCTTGCAGAAATTGTAAAAATAGGCTGGTGGAGTTGCAATCAAATCCTAGGGGTTATGTTTATATATCTTGTTTTTGTCAAATGCCCCATGTTTTTAACCGACCGTTTTAATTTGTGTGCATGCTGTATTGGATTTTCCTGCCTTAACACAAATAATGCCATATTGTCTGTGGACTTGACACACAGCTGTAGATATACTTGTTTTTTATGCGTATTATTGCTTTTGGTCAGGCCTTTATGCAGTGCCCTGCTGAGCTTGTTTATCAGGAGGTGATTCTGCAACCAGAAAAGATGGTCCAGTGGAACAGAACTGTTTCTGCCTGCCAGGTGACGACTTTGATGTTTATATATTTTTTTTTATTGTTTAATTGTGTTGTGCCTAATAACAGTGCTTTTTGCCTTTTCCACAGATCCTTCAGAGGGTTGATGATAACACTTTAGTGTCATATGATGTCTCTTCTGGAGCAGCAGGGGGCGTAGTGTCTGCAAGGTACATCAGCAGAGCATGTAGCAGGCTTAAATATATGGATTTTTCTTATCTGTCATACTTTCTTCTCATGTTCTGTCTTTTTCTATCTTACTCTCATGAGGACTACAGCTCTGAAATGAAGTAAATTGATTGCCTGATTGATTTCTCTTCCTTTAGGGACTTTGTTAATGTTCGCCGGGTGGAACGCAAACGAGACTGCTACCTGTCTGCTGGCATGGCAACCGATCACGACGCCAAACCTCCAAGCGGGCGCTATGTCAGGTCAGACCATGCCTCTAGTCGGTTTCCTTGTTACTGATCCAGTAAATTAGAACATTGTATCGATTTGATAAAAGTGCAGTTGTGTTAGTTTAATTTCTTTCACTTTTCTGTCTTCTACTTTTTATTGCTGGCCTAAGGGGAGAGAACGGTCCGGGGGGATTTGTGGTACTCAAGTCCAGCAGTAACCCTTCTGTCTGCACCTTTATCTGGGTCCTAAACACAGACTTGAAGGTGAGAAAATACACACTGCAGTTCTACCATTTTCTGTTCTGTTCTGGCAAGATGTGATGGTCATTCCCTTTCTCCTGTTAGGAACATTTGAATAGTATTTACAAAAGGGGTTGTTGCAGTAGCAAATGGTGACAGGTTGCAGAAAAATCATTTTAAACAGGTTTTAAACATGACTCAATCTGTAATTGTACTACAATCTACACGGCATCCATAATTATTAGGCAAATTGTATTCTTCAGGATTAATTTTATCTATATAACAAACACAATACTCTCAGTCAATCCAAAATATAATTGAACCCAAACCTTAATGTTTAACTAAGGAAAAGTGAGTATTGTCTTGCTCAGGAGAATAAGTGTGCAGATTTATTAGGCAACAAAATTGCCAAAATCATCAAATTATTCTATCAAATTACTTGTACATTACCATTTTTTAGAGGAAGTGTAGCAACACAAAATGACAATTAAATAAAAAGTTTGGCCTTTCAAAATGGTCTTCTTGAAAACTGCTTCTTCTGACACCACTGCTTGAAGAAAGTATCTTCCAGAAACTGGCAGTAGGTTTGGGAGATGAGTTTTAGTCCATCTTCAGCCCAAAAAAGCTATCTCATCTTTAATGAAAGATGCCCATTACAGTACCCCTCCGCCACCTTGCTGGTTCCTGAAGCAAAGTGATGCCCTGTGTCCATCAGTGATCCAGCCAGGGGTCCATTCATCTGGTCCATCAAGAGTCACTCTCACTTCATCTGTCCATAAAACCTTTGAAAAATCTGTCTTCAGGTATTTCTTTGCCCAATCTTGACGCTTCAACTTGTGAATTTTATTCAGTGGTGGTCGTGTTTCAGCCATTCTTACCTTGGTCATGTCTCTGAGTACTTGGCATCTTGTAATTCTGGACACTCCAGGTAGTAATACAGTTCTGGAAAATGGTGGCACTGGAGGATAATGAGTTCCTGGTAACTTCACGTTTAATTCAACTCAAGTTTTTTGCAGTTAATTTGTGTCTTTTCTTCTCTTATAAATTTTGACATTTCTGTGTCAGTTAAATCTCTTTTTTTGGCTCATTTTAAGTAACGCCTAATAATCACGCACACTTAGATGAAGGTGTGATCCACTTTGACCACACCTTCCCTCGTCCAGACAGACAGACAGACACTTCGGAACAGCAGTGCTGTGAGCAAAATGTTAACATCAGAAATGATGAATATCTGTAAATAATGTCATCAGTGTCGATGTAAAAATATTCTGGATCAGTGTGGTGGAACCACAGACTGACATTGCTATCAATACAGCTATAATGAGAGCCCGAAAAACACGTGCATAAATGAAGTACATCCTTAACTCTCACTTTTTATCTCGTCAGGGCCGACTGCCACGCTACCTCATCCACCAGAGTCTGGCGGCCACCATGTTTGAATTCATGACCCATTTACGCCAACGAATCGCCGAACTGAAGCCTTCTCTCCGTTCCCACCACCACACCTAAAACAGGAGAGAAGTCTACAGCCGGTCTCCACTTTTGTAGCAGTGTGCTACTGTAAGACTGCCCTCCTAAGCATAGGAGATGTGGGACATGTGACTGTACATTCTCCACATTTTAGTCACAGAAGAGGAGTAATTCAGTTATCAAAGACAATGTTCCTCCTCATCCATAAACTTCCAACACTGTTTTTTTTAAGTGTGATCACATACATATTTTCATGTGGACCTGTAAGTGTTTTGCTGTGTCCCTCACTGTGCATTGAGAACTGTGTTTCCTGAACTTGCCAAGTCATCTTGTGGCAGGGTGGACATTACTGAAACAAGAATGCCTGGACGAGTATGTACATGATTCTCTCTGTTTGGGCATCTGTCTTGCTTGTTACAAAAGAACTAGTGCAATGCCATGAAGCAGCTGTCTCTCTGAGCCTTATCTGACTGCACACATTTTTAGCCTTTGACTTGCTGCTTTTGTTTCGATTTTTTGTGTGTATGTTTTCACTGCATCTTAAATATTCTTCTCTGTTGCACCCTCCCTAACAAAACACACACTTCACAGCCATATTTTTGAAAAAACAAACACTTAATTTGAATGGGTAAAAGCTATTTTATTGTCTTTTACGTACACTGTGTTAGATCACCTGCAGTCTAATCACCACTAGAGGGAGATACCGCTGAGCCACACACAGAAATCCTCTTGGTTTGATTATCGCCCCCTATCCCAGGGTGCAAAAATCTATCAGCAAACATTTAATCAACTGTTACTAAGAGTTTTTAATACTGCTGTAGTGTTGCACTTTGGTATCGTCCAGGAGTTTATCATCTGTTAGTCTGCGTAGCAAATGCATTATCAAGCTCATGGAGATAATGTTCATAATTTAGGTTGCAGTATTCTTACTAAAGCTATCTTTTGTGCCAATAACCTGAAGTGGCCTTGTGGTAGAGTAGCTGAACTCATTATTTGTCATCAAACGTTATTACTGTACTCATATGAGTTCCATTTAGTACTGGCCTCCCTTCAGGCCCTGAGAAGTGGCACTCAATGAGGTTTTCCTATGTTTTCCTACATCATGATTTATGTTGTTGTTTAATCATTGAGAAATGTTGCTTCTAGCTTGTCAACTTTTAGTCTTTCAGAGTCTGCACCTTAGTGTGAAAATCACAATTTGTCGTTATAATGTCAACTGGCAAAGGGCTGAGGTCTGGCTATTGGTTCAAATGAATGCAGATTTGAACCAAAGAGAGTCACTTGTTCTTCCGTGTGCTTATCACTCTTAAGATATAAGGCGCGAAACAACTTCGGTGAATTGTTCACACATTGAAGGAGCATGTTTCTGGGCGTAACTGATGTTGTGACTGTGGTCATTTACCGCATCACACTCACAACATGGTCACACGGCCTTGAGGCATTTTCCTTTGTAAGTCCAGGTACTGGTAGAAGCTGCAATCACAGTCTGAAATTATTCCTCCTTCTGACATTAAAAACAATTGGTTATCGAGATTTAACTGGATCATTTGCCAGGACTGTTTTAGCTACACACTGTACAGAGGGAATGTCATGAAAGTAATTAGCATGACATATAATTTGGTGCCTTTTATCACAGTAACATTACATGTCAGCCTTTTCTTTGCATTCATTTTCTGCTGGTAAATCAATGTTTAATACCTTCAGCAAAGGTATTCTGAATGCAAATGAAGCCTGCTTTGAGTTCTTCAGTTTCTGTTTTCTTTAATAATAGTTTTTGATATGTTTCTATGAATC
Source organism: Lepomis gibbosus (assembly GCA_029875015.1). NCBI lineage: Eukaryota > Metazoa > Chordata > Actinopteri > Centrarchiformes > Centrarchidae > Lepomis > Lepomis gibbosus. Next base: position 17,802 of record JAPMOB010218595.1, on the reverse strand, counting down.
ATTCATCAAACATGTTAATTTAAAGCCATTACAGGAATACTGACCAACAGTTTTTGACTGTCTTATGTCTAATAAAATATATGAACTCATGACCATTTTTCAGTCAGTCAACGATTAATGTGATCTACATAATGATAGACATTGTTTTTTATCCCCCCGTGACTGCATTTCAACAAGTGATTGTGACTGACTCATCATTTTCAAGCATTGGATCCTGGGGGTGTTTATGTCATGAACAATAATACCCTGTGACTTGAGCCTATGTCACATGCATGATAGCCTCGATCTTAAACTCTCCAGAACTGCTGGTTCTAGACTCTCCACATCATTTTCATTATAATCCAATAGCAGTACAATGCTTTACCAGAGTTCTGCTTTTTCTCTGACAGACGGATATCAAGCCATCTGATTTTTTTCCCCCAGAAATTCAAAGCAATCCATTCGAAGATTCTCGTTTAACCACATTCATACAGATTCATGGTAAGTAATCTCAGTAAATAAACACTGTAAAATTAAATAATCATTAAATTTGTAGGTTGGATACAAAGTGTGTAATAAAACCTACTGTTGAAGAGCTGTGTTGTCCTTGGGGCAAAACACAATGCTCACATGATTATGCTGTGACTTATCTTCTGAGGCTGAGGATGTGTTAATGTGTTTTTTGAATCGAGAGAGCGAGCATCTCACTGCTCTCATTGTGTTTCATGTAAAGCTGATGAGAAGAACCAGTCCTTGGGCTGCCATCTGCCTGAGCTTCTGTACTCCGACAGGCCCTGGCTAATGATCGGCAGAACAAACCTCTACTAGATGTGGAGCCGTGCGAGGTCCTGAAGAATGGGAAGCTGCAAATTAGGTAGAGTTTGGGGATCATTGAACTTTGTTTTATTACTTTTAAATGTTGTTCACATAAATGTTGTGACAGCTGCCTTTCCTTACTTTGCCATATCTTTTTTGTTTTTTAAATATAGGCTGTGAATAAAGTCAATTTTCGAAGGAATCTCTTCAAAGCATCTACAGGGGGGAAAGTGGCATTTTGGAGTAAAGCAAACCAGCTCATAAAATCAGATCAGAGTCACTTCCACTTGACAGTCGCAGTTGTTCTGCTATTTAAAAGAACTGAAACACAGCTTTCATCTGGATTATCTGCCACGGTGGACTCCTACTACCCCACTGACTCTGTTCTTAATAGATGGGTTCAGCCTTTAAGAGGTTCTGCATGCAGTTCTGCTGCTGCTGCTGTGCTACTGACGACGACGATGAAGATGAAAAGCAGCCTTTAGTACCGTAAGAAGACATTAGACAGGCCAGAAACAGAAGAGTACTTCACCGCATAATGCTTTAATTAGTATTGCTATTGTTATTATCCACAGTTAAACTGTGAATTATATAATCCACTGAAAATGTTTTTATGGGGTCAGTAAGTTATTATCACACCTTTATTATGTATCACTGTATGAATGTGTAATTATTGTGTTTCTTGGTCTGTGTATGTGTTGGCCAACCACACAGTCAGGATCCGTTGGAATATTTTAATCGTGAAGTCCAGAAGCGTCGAGATGAGGAGACCAACCTTTGGAGTGAGCCCGGAGACCCAAGCCACTCGGAGAGAGATGACGACCGGGTCCTTTACAGCCTGCTGCAGGCCAGGAACAAGACCCGCATGGGATCCTCGGTATGTGAGGGAGGATTAGACAGTTCACAGAATAGAGTCGTTAGGCTTCAGTCATGATAATCTGAAGTTGAAAAAAGCTGAAATGTATTTATACAAGGTGCAAACGTGTCAAACAAGTGCAAAAGACCTAAACCATTAATGATAATTTATCTGAAGTTTATAAAATTATTATGATCACTTATTTAAACCATGAGTCAGCAGGAGAATGATGAAATTACACAAGAGTACCCAGAGGAGCCCCTCCTATTATAGAAAGTAGCCTTGGCTGAAAGAAAATAGTTTTTTGAAATCCTTTTCTTGTTTAGGGCTACCGCCGTCTGAGTGTTGACATAGAGGCCATGAGAGACACCCGTCGTGAAGTCCGAGACAAATGGCAGACAATCCTGGAGAACTTAGGTAATTCTGCACAGATGAAATGTAGGAAAGATTGTCTCTTCTACATACTGGATAACCAGAAATGGTTTGCCTTCCTATCTAGGTTTCATGGCGGAGGCAGAATCTTTGCTGACGGTGTCTGCTGGAACCTCACAGGACCGCATGCGTAACGCCCCAGCAGCACGTGAATTGCTTCATACTCTCCACTCTGAGACTTCCATCTTTAACACCAGAGAACCACCACCAGAAAGATATCTATTCATCCTGGTGAGAGCAGGGGTTTGTCAGGGGGAATCACAGTCATAATTAACTTTGAGCTCACACTTATCTAACACTAATTGTTTTCTCTATTCTAGTTTATCTTTGAATTGTGTCATGTTTTGATTTTTCTTTACTGTATTGCCTCCTTGAAATGTATTTTAACTATGAAATGCGCCCACAAATAAAATGTATTATTATTATTATTGGTATTAATCTCTAATGTGAGAGCATCTGTACTGTGACCTGGAAGTTAGGCTTAAAGGAAAACCCCTGGATGATGTGAGACACTCACAAATCACACTTAACCTATGCCCAAATACTTCATCTTTGTGCTCCAGGCACTATGAGGGGTAATTTCTTTGTACCAAGTAGGTTTAACTGCAACTAACTTCAGTATCCATAAATCCAGTGCCAGGCAGGGGCATGAACTCAGGACGGTGATTCTTCTGTAGACGTCCGTGTTTGGGTAAGGGGGGATTGGGTAGGCTATATATAGAAGGAAGCAGTCATTCACACAGAATGTACTGTAACTAAAAGTACTTGACTGCACTTCTTTACATTTGGTAATGCAAAGTTTTTTGATGGGTGCGTTTTTAATTGATTAAAAGAAAAATGAATCAAGTAGAAAACACACCCCCTTTAACGCTTATATTCTGAAAATATTCACATTTGGTTGCTTCAATTCAATTCAATTTTATTTATATAGCGCCAAATTACAACAACAGTTATCTCACAGCACTTTTCAATAAAGAGCTTCACCTACTTCTTTTCTCCTTCTTCACCTCTTCATAGGATCGTCTCCTGTACCTTGACATAGCTGAAGATTTTTTGGCAAAGGCAAGGCGCTTCTATCCTCCAAAGGATGATTCTGACGAGGAGACCCCGGGCCTTGCCATAAACCTGCCGCTGTTGCTGGCCAGGGTAGAGGCCATGAATGGACAAGCCAATGATGACGAAGAAGACAGTGGAAGAGAAGATGGAAACTTGAGTGACAGATCCTAAGATCTCCTGACTGCAGTAATAATAGAAGCAAGGCAGGGGGCAGTATTCATCAACCCTGGAGACCTGGATGACAGGATTGCATAGCTCTTGCCTTTAAGTGTCTGTTGCCTCATACAGTGTCGCTGTTGCTTCTTGGAAGTTTTAAACAATTTCTTTTTTCTCCCCCATCCGAACTCCTTGAGTCTCATTCTATTTTCTCTTGTCAAAATCTAAAAGGGTTTAGCAGATTTACAGGTAAATGTTACTGAGGCGTTAACTGTCTGACTATTTTTTTCTGTCTACTAAAGAGTTTTTATCAAGTTCTGACCCTGTTCATTGTTTAGCTGTTGTGAACCTTCAGGGTAGCAATGTTCTTTTGAGTAGAGCCTCTTTATATTTTGTCCTATGATTATCAGCACTCGTTTCATTCAATCACATGATTGGTAACCACACTGAATAAATAGCCCAGTAATCTGATGTCAGATTTTTCTTAAAAGTTTCACAAGTATGTGTGTTTGTATGCTCGATACTTTTTAACTCATTCATGTCTGTGTTTGGCTTTAAACATTTTGGAAATACAATGTGGTTGGTGTATGTTGAACTTTCAAATTGGTTGTGTATGTGACCGAGGTGACTTTTAGGTGATGCATGAGGGTGTTTTTTTCCCTCCAGCAGTTTACTGAAAACGTGAAAGGTTTCCAAACTCGCGTGGCGGTTTGTGTATGTGTTCTGGTGTCCAGTTCACAATGAAATAAAGCTCCAGCCTAAAGCTTGTTATGAGTACAATTTCAAAACTTCCCAGCTTCCCTGCTTCAAATAATGTAAAATGAGTTTCCAGTGATTCTAAAATTACAGAGATGACAGAGAATAAAATTATCTGTATGAATATTGGAAATCTGAAGCTTAAATAGAATTTGCTGCCTTAAAGTCAAGTGAGTATTGAGCAGTGAATCCACAGAATATGTGACACTAGAGCAACATTCCTTTGAAGTTTGAGTCTTCTTCATCCTGTTCATATGCCCGCATGTGGCCTGTGTTTACCGATGGCTGGCTTACACTGTGATCTACAGACATACTGCGAATCCTGGACTGGTGGTTTGGCGTCTGAGCATCCCACTGGTACCAGACTGGGTTGCAAGATGGATGGTGATAATGGTGTTTTGGTGGTCAGCTGCTGCTTGTTGTTGTCGTTATGTAAGAGAGACACTGCTAAGGGCACATGTTTGGACACGGCACCAGCCTGCTGGCAAACACACACACACACACACAAATAGATAGTACACTTGACTCTGTGGTGCTGGTATGAAGCACTGGAAGTGAGTTGCAGATTGTGTGCAGGAATCAAATAAAAGTTTACTTTGCCTAAGATTCCTCTTACTGCAAAGCAAGCACTTTGTGTCAGGTTGACCTGTGTAGGAGGCTCCTTTCTGTCCTCCCAAATTCATTCTTCTGTCACAAATAAAAATCCAACTTACTCAAACGTCACAACATTTTGCCTTATTTACCATCTCCAGGCAGCCCAGACTTTATCCTGCAATTGCCCTTCTCCTCCCTCCTTCTCTCCCTCCCACTCCCCCTCCCCATGTCCTCCTCAGTGACAGCTCATTTAAATGTCACTTCCCAGCAGCTGCGGCAGTGTTGTTATGCAACAACAAAGTTGTTCCTGGCCGGGGCGTGGCCTGGTGCGGGTAGAGGGAGAAGGACGAAGGGCGACATCACTGTGACAGGCCTCACCTCATCACTGTTCACCTTTACAGAGCCCCTGGCTTCATTAGCATAGCATGACTCACCCATAAACAGCAAATATGTGAAAGTCATCAGATATCTTTTTGCATTTTTAGCAGGTGAATACCCAAATTACAACAATGAATTAAAAGCTTCACTCAGTAAACTATCTACTCTAGTTGGATTGCTCAGGATTATTTCGATTCTAAAAAGATATGATCTCAGCACTGAAAGACCCGAGGACACTGAGTGACTTACTAGGTTTCTGAAATGGCATTTCACGGTTGTCATGGTGTCATAACATGACTGAACGCATGACCCCAGGGACGCCTACGGTTCTCTTGCTCTCTTGTCGCTCTCTCTGACACTGAGCAATAATTTAGAAATGCAATATCACCCTGGTGAGAAGTTACAGAAAGGAAATTGAAAAATTGCTGTACTTGTCAGACAGACGTTTGCATTAGATATACAGGGCATGAATAGTCAGTGGAAAGGAATGGCAGTCATTTAGACTTAAACATGAATATATGCAGTGAAACAGCTACAGATTTAATATCATAATTTGACACAAATTGGGCAATGTGCTTGGTCATGCTTTTTGTCATTAGAATATTTATACTTTATGCTCCATGTGATATCTGATATTTGTTATCTGATGATATGACTTCCTGATGTGGATGAATGAGTCAGAGACAGGGACTGGTAGTAACAGCACACCAGCAGACAACTGTCAGGAGTGAGTGTTTGGATGCATGTGTGTGTATGTGTGTGTTTCACAGTCTGTAACCTGAGTTGATTATAGCTTGCATGGAGCTCTGTCACCGAGGTAATGAATCACTGAGGATGGAGCTCTCACTGCTAGGCAGTGCACTTTAAAGGTATCCAATGAGGGGGTTGGATGTTATCAAAAGGCACATCTGTTGTATAAACTCCTTCTGAACTGCATTGTGATTTAAAAGTCAGCAGGGTACTCCACAAAGCTCTCTAGCGTTTCACCTTTTATCTCACAATGACTGATGTGTTATTTCTGAACCATACATATTTAACCTACATGCCTGAAATATCCTTTGTGTATGAAAAACAGCTGCATCATTGTTATCTTTCCACATTAGCCTGGTGTCTCTTGCTGTCTCATGTACATCAAGACCAAAACCTTATTAAGATTCCTCTCAGTAGACTAAACCTTTTGTGTGTGTCTGTCTACATATTTAAATAATCTCAGTACAGAATGTCTCCATGATTCTTTCCACTCTAAGACACTGTGATCCCAGCTGAAGTGCAAAGTGTTGGGCTGAGTGATTACAGAGGTGACTTGGCATACAATTTGAGAATCAGGGGATTTTTAGCCCAATTACGCTTAACCCCTTCTCAGAGTGGCTTCCAGCATTTGGGAAATGAGACACGGAGCACTTGGTGTTGCATGTCAGTGTACACTGATTGTAGAGTGACAACATGGATCAGAAATAGAAACAGGATTTCTATAAAAGTAGTGGATGGACCCGAGCCTAGACATAAACAGCACAAAGAGACAGAGAGAGACAGACAGACAGGTGGAAGCCAGGCGATACAGCTAGCTGAAGCATCACCGTTTACTGGAACAGCCTCGTCACAGGCACATCACCAGACCTTAAGACTGATCCACAAGACCCATTGGAGGCGATAAATCTGAGACAGCTCTTCACACAGCAGCAATCATGCCATTCTGTACCGTTCTGGAGAAGCAAAACGGCATGTTGGTGGGAGCTGAGCTGACCTGCAGTGTGCGGGAGGACAACAGGGCTCAGAGGGAGAGCTACTGCGCTGATTGGCATAGTGTCAGTCTCAAGACTCGGCCTCAGGACAGGTGAGAACTCAAAGACCAACCAGAAAATATTCTGCCAGTTCCCTTTATGTGGTATTTGTCACCAATGAATGAAAGGAAACACGTTTCTATTTCTACTAATAATATCCTGGCTGTGATTTAAACTCTTCCTTACTGTCTTCATACTTGGATCAAGATCTACTTGCTCATTTATTTGGCACTTCTTGTTAGAGCTGTTCTCATATTGGAAGCAATCTAATTAAGTAGGTAAATCACAATGCTCCCACAGTTTCTTACTTCCTTTTTTTCTGATGCCTACAGGCAGACAATGAACATGAATGACAGCTCTCGAAGGGAGACTCTGTCCCGGCAGTGGCAGGCCCGTTCGCTGATGCAGACCTGCCCCTCTGGGGTCTTCAGAGTGGGCACCGTGGAAAGAGGGGTGAGGGAGCACCAACTGCTGCCAAAAAGAAAAACCCTCCCCCTGCCCATCTTCACCCCTGCAGAGCTGGGTGTCAGGCTTGGACGTGGAGCCCCACACACAGAGGATGACCTGCAGCCCTTCCCCACCCCAGACGGAGTCTGTTCCAGCAAGAGGACTGTGGATGAAATCACAAGAGACCTCCCCCCAGTCAAGCCAACCCTCATGGAGTTTGCCAAAGATCCCAAAGCCCTGGGGCGCTCCATGTCCCAAGAAGCCCAGAGAGGGTAGAAAACAAAAAGAGAAAGAGGGGATATTAGGGAGAGGCGAGAAGGGTGACAGCTGGGAAAGGATAGTCATTGAGCAGAGTGATTCAGGAAAGAGCATGACAAGGTGTTTATAGATTTATCTCTAGTGACATTCATCAAAAATCCTAAATACTGTAGATCGTTAGCTCTATCTGTGTTTCTTGGCAAACACAGCCCCAGGTGAATGTCATGCTTTGTCATTGTTGGCATTTGGTGGTGAGTGGTATTGGAAATGGTTACGTGAAAGCCTTTGCATTGTGATGGAGAGGCAATGTGTGTGTTCTCAGCTGTGCCACGGGCTGATCTCTGTCTGTGCTGGCCAGCTGCCCTCACCATATCTGCTGATCTCTCTGTGAAATTATTGCAACCCAACAACTGCATGCTACGGTGCACATAAACCGCACTGCAGGCAATTTCTTGCCTTTATTTTGTATTGAAAAGTACAAATTTTCTCATAAGGTAAATGAAAGTGTTCTTGAGGTTTGTCAGATTCATGGTTTATTTTTGTAATAGGTGGCAAAGGCATGCCATGACGCAGATCTTGACAGATGGAAAATAATGTGCAAAAGGAAGAGACACATTTTGAACTGTAGAGAGGTATGGAAAGAAAGTGCGTGAGTCAGAGGGGAAGGGGAGGGGTGACGGGTCGGGGAACATGCCTTAGAGTTGGTCAACTTCCAGGCCTCTGCAAGCCCTTGACAGTCTCTGATCTCCATGAAGAGTACAGAATGCTCTGGCCTGAACACACACTGCAGCTGCACATGTGTGTGTGTGTCCCTTTGGGTGTGTGAGTGTGCTGGCTGACACCATTAATTAAGAGGATTTAGAAAAATGAATAACCTGTTCTTTACTGTGTATTATCTGAATTAACTTATATCTGAGATTAAATTGTGGTGTAAATGAATATGAAATGAAATGTGTGCAATGATGTTAAAATATTTTTCCTAGATATTTATTATTTTTATTAATAAAAGCTCAGCTGCTTTTCACTCCTATGTCACTGTGTTCTCTTTCGGATGCAACATGAACATATTCTGATAAAATACAAACCTGAGTGATAGGTAATCAAAGCTTAATGCAGCATGGTTACAAGGATTCTGACCAGACAGTAACAGCTGAGTGAAGGTGCAAAGGCAGTGTTATAAGCCTAATAACACTGTCTCACAGCTGTAAGCAGGTTCATCACTGTATAACACTGTGTAATAGAGTGCTTTGGACAGTATTGATCCCCGGGGATATTGGATTGTGGCCAGAAGAAAATTGGATATAACAAAGAGAAAATGGGATGAATATCACCACAGCAAAAATGAGTTATAGCCTAAACAATGATATGATAAAAATAGAGAGTATGTGCAGCAGTAACCCATACGGAGGATGAAAAACAATCAAAACAAAGGAATAGATTAATAAAATAATGCATTTTAGAGGCACCATGATAAAGAAAAACTGCCAGACAGATGCAATAAATAACTGGATATCTGTGTCTCCATAATTTGGACACATACATGGTGTGACAGTGTCCCCCACCCTGTGAACAATCCCCACTTTACCATTTTACATCCCTCATTTATCTTTCATGTTCCAGCTCCTGTGTTTGTCCTCAACACTGTTCCCTTGTTATTGTGCAGAGCTTTAATGGATGCAATGCATCACCTCCTCTCTAAAGCTACAATTTACTCAATCTAACTGATCAATTATTAGTTCTTCCATTAGCTGCCCTTCTCAAATCTCATTCCTCTTCTGAATGTATTTGCCTCTTTAACCCCTTCTGACCTACCCCCCCCCCCCCTACACACACACACACCCTGTTGCCACTCTTGCTCGTCTCTATGATAGGCAGTGTGTGGTGGTTTGATATTAATAGCTGGGTAAACATTGGCATTACCCTGGAGACAGTGGAGAGACAGCCGTATTAGCACATTCTTCCCATTTGAGCTCTTAATCCTTGTGTTTCATCAGAGATTTGGGTGTGCTGCCTTCACCCCCCCATCTTTAAAATTACCCTCCCACACTGCTGCTGAAGTTCTGTGCTCCCCACCTTGCACTGTCACAGTACAGTCCAAACTCCAAATGAACCTCCAAACCCTGAAACTATTTTCAGTAGATGCCAAGGAATGTGGGAATTGAGATGGCATCTGTTGTCACAGACAAATCTAGTAAATTGACATTGAAATTCTTTCCTATGCATCAGCTGTCACAGCTACATGGTGCTCACTGCATCCTATTTGGCAACTCAACTTGCAAGCAAGTTAATGAAAATCTCACTGCACATTAACTCAACACTTTTTTTCTGTGTTCTATGTGTTTGAACCAGTGAGAAAAACGCTCAAATGCTTCACCTGATTTTTGTATTCAAACATAGCCAGAATGTTCAGTTTAATTTGCAAATGGCCCTATTTTACTGCACTTTTCTCAATTCTGCTACCTTTATTGTCATCACCTGCAGGGATTGAGAAGTGTGCCTCCTCTAATACTTCTAAGTACTCATCACAGCGTATTTAAAGACAAGGTCACACAGTGTTACACAGCAATAGATCTTGTGTGGTGTCACACTCTTGCTATGTTGCCCACGGTGGCATGTATGTGGCCTACATCACCACTATAGCATGCAGAGTCACAGTGAGCTTGTAAATACAGTTCTAGTTGCCATTCCACTTCACTTCATCTGTTGCTGCTCCCTTCTGGATAATACGGGTAATGCAGGTTGAACAAACCAAAAGGTATGAATATGCATTTAAAACACACACCAAACACACAATATCATATTTATTTGCTTGTTTCATAACAATATTCATCCATTCACAAATGGCCATAAAAGACATTGAATTGTAATATGTAAGACAATATCAACTATAAGTAGGAAATCATAAATCTATTAGTGAAGATGAATAAACTTAAGATTGTTTTTTCCCTATTAGTGCCCATTAAAAAACACATTTGGTCAGTGAATTAATTATTACTCTCTCTTCTTCTCTTCTTCTGCCACAGTAGCACTGTTGCTTTCTATGAAAAAAACAAGATTTAAAACATTACACAAATCTTTCATCTCTTCAGCCATTCACAATCAACAGCACAACAATCCCTAGCAGCATCCTCAATCAGCACCCTTCTCATCCTAATTACTTGAAGCTTGCTGTTGTCACCTCTCTTGTCACCCTGCTTTGAAGAGCACTATGACACCACAGGAGCAGATTGTGTTAATCGGCTGTTGGCTCGGTGTTGCTGTGTGGTTGTTTTTACCTGCTACGGGAGTGACGTTGGTTCCCACAGTCACATTTGCGCTGGGTGGGCAAGGAGGAGGGGCAGCATGTCTGGTCACACAAGACACAAAGCTATTCATCAGTGTGTTACATCTCCGGGATGTTTTTATTTACCTGGTATGAATGAGCAATGATCAAAAGTACAAAGTCCAATAATAATGCAGCGCAGTGATCTAAAACACAGTTTCGCAGTGTAGTAAATGGAAGGCAGATGCTTAGTTACCATTCCTAAACTTTCTGTAGGAATGTAGCAACATTGCAGAAAGAGAAAGGAAAGTCTTCTCATTGTCTCATGAAAATGTGACAGAAAGGAGCTTAGATTAGGTTTTCAAGGGTATACGTACAATTCTTTAACAGCTACTTTTTCCACTTTTCTAATAGTGTTGACTGTTGCTGAAAGGGTGAGAACAGGTGCTTCAAGCACAGCCCGGTAGACGTGATGCATCTCCGTTTTCCTCCCCTGAAATGTCTCATAAAAATAGGTTTTGGTGAGCTGTACTGAATGTGTTGTTATGAGTTACATGAGTTGTAACCTCAATTTAAGGTGCAGAAATATCACTCTGTTTCAAATTTTCCAAACATCTCTTCTCTATTCTGGAGCAAGCTTTAAGATAGATTTAATTTCATCAAGGTGATAAATTAGCAAATGCAGACCTTCTACCTGAAACATTTACCGCAGAAGCTCATCTGAGAGATTAATAAAGAATGTCCTCAAAATAGATTTCCTAATATTTGCACTCGATTGAGATAATAAAATCTACAAAATCACACACCGATTCACTTGAATTAAAGTTTCGCCCATTGTCTCCAAAGCAAGAGTAAGTTTGAGGAATAATTTTATGGAAGAATATACTGGTTAATTCTGCCGCACACAGTAGAGCTTCTTTTAAATGGAAACTCATAGATTTGCTTTGTCTGTCAAAATTAATTTTGGCACCTGCTATAAAACCATCTCAGCGTGCCAGGAGGAGATGATTTCATGCAAACTGCCTCTTAAAGGAAAATACATCTGATTACTTTAAGGTTGTTTCAGATTGATGAATGCGCGTTTGACTTTTTACTTTGCCTGACAGTTAATCCTCTGCGCCAGTTAATTAAATTTAACGGACACGCAGGAGCTCTGATCACCTGTCTTTGTGTGGTGGAGAAGAGGTGGGTTTGTTGAGGTCTTGGTAGACTAGTGTGGCCTGATGCAGCAGCCATACTGGGTAGGCTGGCTGGTAATAGTGATGGTATATCTCGGGGTCAGCCTCATTCTCTTGTATTATCACCAGATCCCTGCAAGCCTGACATATTGAAAAGAAAAACAGTCCAGCTTTATTTCTGGGTGCAAGACTAAGATTTACATTACAAAGTTCTCAGTGCTAAAGTTTTAGTCCAGTATCTGTCACACTATGACCATGGTTTTCCAGTGCAATTCACCAAATATGAGTTATACACTCCTATATTTTGTTATAACACCCGACAGCACCTACAAATCGTCCAAATTCTCTGCAAAACAATACTGATGTCTTGAAACATGTTTTTAATTTGTGAAATCAGAGATTTGTACATGTGGAGTGAAGATTTTGTGTTGAAGTCCAATTAACGTTTTTCAAGATATGGGTGATACATTCAAACTCATTTTCATAATACAAGTTATGGCCAAGTTCACTTTTTCCAATTCAGAGTCCTTTGTTATGAAATTCCACTCAGTCTCTTAACTAAACGGACCCTGATCTTTGTCTGGTACGCACCGCAGGGCCCGACAGAAACCCGTAGTATCCGAACAAGCTGAGGGCTGACATGGTCATGTTGTTCATGATGACCTGGTTCATCTGGGCATTCTGGATCATCATCAGCTCTACAAGGTCTGCATATTGAGAATATTACACCCGCCCGCCCACACATGCACACACACACACACACACACACACACACACACACACTATCTGAATATCTTCTGATTGACTTATCTTTTTACCAGCCTGCTATTGTGTCTTCTTCCCTCTGGGTGATTAGGTGATTAACCCGCATTGTGTCAAACCGAGATGGTGAATCTAAGTTGCCAAGATTCATTTTCTCAACCTCCTTGTCCCTCAGTATTTGTTCGGCAGTGACTCACCTTGCTAAATTATTTAACTCCTTCCCAGCAATGTAAATACGCTTTACGCTGACCAAGATTTAGGAAGGTCCATTCAAGTTACTAATAATTCCTTTGTCATTAAAATCTAATTTTAGGTATATTTAAAAACATGACTGACTATAGTTTTAAGTGATATTTGTCACCCTGATAAATTATTTAATACTATCCAGGCAATATGAATGATATCTCTGGGCAACAATTGTTTGTTTTCTCCATGATGCAACACTCAGTAACCTGACAAACTCAGAGATACTTTACTATCTGTGGAGGTTACATCAATTCCATAGAATGTAGCAATAATGTAATGCAAGTCTCAGTCAAAGAACATGTGACTCATTGTAACATGGGTTGGTCGGTTGGGCTGGATTAGCCTGACACTTATCTATCTCATGGACAACATGTCTAAAATATAACATCCAGCTACTGCATCTTCTGCAGGGATATTGCTTTGTCCGTAGTGTCACCTTCACCTTTTTGCCACAGTTTTTAAAATTGAAAATCATTTGCAGGATCAAAATGTTCTTTCTTGTGCAGTAGCTTAAAATATTACAGATTGTGCGATTGATATTAAGCACATGTTCAGATTGACAGCTCCATATTAATAAACTCAGAATTTCAACTCAACAAATGAAAGCAAATGAGATAATCAAATTCACACAGTTGGCAGTCAAGGTAGAATAGACACTATTATGTCAGCCATTGAGTGCAGTTTTAACAGAGAAGAGTGTGCCATCTCCAATATCTGAGACACTGTCGATCTATACTTCACACCCAGTAGAAATGTGCTGTTTTGTAAGGCCATTTTTAGTGCAAAAAAACTAGAAATAAATGAATAAATGAACTGTCTCCGACAGCAGAAAGAGAGTGATCCATCTGTCAGAGGAACACATGCCAGGATCAACCTGATTTTCATGCTAACCATTTACCTTTTCCAGTCACTGAAGAGACAGGATTTAAATCTGAGGTAGATACAATCTGGTTACAAATCATCAAATTAATCTCCAGCATTTGCACTAAAATGCTTCCTGGAACTAGTAGTATGTGCCAAACAACAAGCTTTAATTCATTTAAGTTAGAGCACGGAGTCATGCATATGCAGCCATGATAACTCTTTCCAAAATTCAGATGCGCAGCAACAATTGTTTGATGTTTTTGGAACACATTACTTTTAAATTAAGTGTTGACTGGTCACAAAAAGATGCTGCTGGAAGACATTTTTAACCTCTGAATCTCTGAACTAAATGCCATTGACTTTTAATAACTGAATGGTGCCTTTATCAATTCAATTCAATTCAATTTGAAATTAAAACAACTGTATTTATCCCGGTGGGGCAATCCAGTTTTAGCCTTGCAGACATATCAAACAAGACAAAAACAATAACTACAATCAATCAAGCATTCAGAAACCCTGTCAATAACATCATATAAGCATTTGGGCACCAGAGCAAAGCAGCGAATACACAGGTCGCAATACATGGACCAAGCACGGACCACAATTCAAGAGGATAAATTAATAAATAGATAATAAATTCTAAGTAAATAAATACAGAGATTTACAGGGGTTAGCAGTTGCAAACAGGGCTGACTAAAACCTGCTGCGGCACTTGCACATGAATTTAACACACACTCTCTCACACAAACTAATGCACACACATTTTATGCAATTGTCAAATGTCTCTAGAGTAGTATCATAAATAATATATCTGAGTGCTAGCAAGCTGATTATATGACAGACAGGCAAGAACAGAAGTGAGTGTGAAATCCTGAGGTTTAGTTTGTGTGTGGTGACAGTCTGCCATACCCTCCTTGACATGACTACCAGGCCTAATGGAAGGAGCGGAGCCAGGAGGCATCACGGTCGCTGGGAGCTGCTGCAGGATAGTGTTGGGCTGCTGAGGAGACTGGAGAGATGGGACTGTAATGAGGCTCTCTGCCTGGAGGCACAGTGGCTGAGAATAAACTGCAGCATCAACCTATACAGGAGGTGAAGCTCCACTCCATAGGAAGGGGGGAAAGGATTATCTTCCCACATTCAAACAATATTAAAAACATCACTTATTTTAATTTTAGAAATGATTGTATTATGGCATAAGAATCAGGATCAGCAATGGGCTTTGTGTTTGAGCTACACAGAGAGAAGTTGAGGTTGGTAAGGGATTATTCTCAATTGGATATTTAAAAAAATCTTGCTGTCTCTTACTAGTTCCTTGGATTTAATAAGGAAACAATGAAAAGTAAACAATAAACGGGAAGTCCAAACTTCTGAATGTAAATATTCTTACTTATTTATGACATTTTGTTGTAACACATCACACAAAATAAAACCTCCCTTTCATTCAATTGTCCCCTCCAGCTCCAAGATGGCAGTAAAGATAACTAAAACTGGAATTTGTTAATCTTGTTTCGTGCATGTCTCATCATAATAATCATAATATACAGGTATGGAATCTGCAAATTCTTCAGTTAAAGATGAGACCAAACTTTTCCAATGATGACTGTTTTTGAGCCACAGCAAAGGCCAAAGTAATGCTTGGTAAGCGTTGATTTTAACCTAGCTGATTGCCAGAAATGTCTTTTGCTATGTCGTATTGAATATGATAAAATGGCAAACACTGTTGAGAAGACAAAAGTCTAAGCTTGTAGATAGGCTAAGTCAACAAAATAGGTACCGATTTAATTATAGTGCAGTATTATGCAAGTTTAGCTTTGGATAGATTAGGATAGACACACACGCACACACACAACCAAAGACATGATCATGAGTTAAAATGATGCACACTTACAGGAAACATCTGAAAACCATGTGGATCATATGGCTCAAAGTGAGGATAAATATCTTCTGTCCATGCCATATGTGAAAGCTTCAGCTGATATTATTTACACGATAGTCAGTATGTAATTCTAACCTGTTTTCTAAAATGCTAGGCACACAGTAGCAGGTTGCCAAGGTGCCAAAACACAAGCAACAGTCTGCAGACGCATATGCATACACACTCACCCACACAACGCATCCACACGCCAAATAACACACACTCACTCCCTCCCTCTGTGATTACCATATTGACCTACAGTATGCAGTGCAGGTTATTTGTGTAAGCTCATGTTGGAAGCTAAAAGCAGAGCAGCTGGTAACTCAAAGAAAGAACTAAAGCAATAATACATTTCTTATTAAAGCATCCACCCACTGTGGAATTTTTTATGTTTTACTGTTTTACAACTGTGAATCACAGTAGATATAATTTGTTTTATGTCACTTATCACACAGGGAAAAAATCTCTTGAATGTCAAAGTAATAAATATCTACAATTTATTTTAATTATAACAAAGGTAGGCGTTGTAGATATTAGTAATCAGAAATGAGGTAAAACTTTTTTACTCAAATATATGAATCAACAAGTAGTAATTGTTGTGCTAATGAAATATTTTGAGACAGACACAGAGAAAGATATATCAAGCTGTTTTCATGTAACATGCAAGAAAAAGGGCAATGCATGATGCATTTTACAGAAATGTAGTCTTTTGTTGATGTCTGTGAGTTGTGTAGAAGGCAGGATCAGAGGTAAATAAAACTGTGACTTTGTGACACTTGAGCCATTTAGAAACTTATAAACAGAGTAAAACAATGTATTTGTGGTTTCTGATTTGCCACTACGCTCACAAACCTGCTGTAACAGCTCCGTGGCAAATCACGAAACAATGAAAAAAACAAATAAATCTAACTTGGCCCAGATTTTCTCACTCTGCTGTGCCGTTTAATTGTGGGACAATAATCTCCATTAACACAGACACTCAAAAGGTGAATGATTTTAATCTGCAAGCTGGCATTTGTTAGTATATTATTGAATTTTCCAGTAGTTAAAATGTATGCAGCTGGGACATTGAAACATGTTTAGAGAGCATATGAAATTAAAAATGTAAAAGGCACATTCTCTATCTTCTTATTTAAGTGTGTAGACACAGACAGAGAGGGAGCTGCTTACATTATGGCACATGGCTCAGTTACATGCTAAAATATTTATATGCTGCCAAATGGCTACAATATTACAGGTGAGAACATAGACCACATCCTTAATCAACAACCTGGAGACTAAACAGATATGTTTAGAGTAGAAAAATAATGTATATAGAATAAGTAACACATGATTTGTACCCCCCCTTCCACCATTTATTATTTTGCATTTGTTAGCAAGCTTTATGGCACATAGTTTTGTATTGTGTCACTAATGAAGCAGCTCATTAATTCACATTTGACACTGTAGCCACAGTATTGTGTTTTATTGAGTGGTAGAAATGGAAAAGTGTTTTTTACACTTTTTCTAAAGAAATCTGAACCCTCAAACCAAGTTTTAACCCACCAAAAGCAGTCTCAACCCACGGCAACCTCAATTTTTGTCCCCAAGTGTGCTTTCAGGTTAAAGTCCCCACTGGGATATAAAAACATGAATACACACACACACACACAGACACACAGAGCAAAGTCAGTGGTCAGCAGAGCAGTGAGGCGGCGCTGGAGGAGTGAACGAGGTGAAGTGACGATAACTCGAAGATTAATTGGGTTAACAACACCTGAGCTTGTTACTGTAAGTAAGTGCAATAAAACCTAAAAAGCCAATACTTAATCAATACAACTGTTCAACAAGCACAAACATGTAAACATGTAGAAAACATATATAGTATATGTAGTAAATAGTGACTTTGCTAAACATTACTGCTCTAGAAACAACAGTTATATTTAAAACATTCAATTCTAATCCTGTTCTGAATATATTTTTAGTTAAAATTGTATATATATATATATTAATTAGTGGTGGGCCGTTATCGGCGTTAACGGCTGCGTTAACGCGAGACTCTTATCGGGCGACAAAAAAAATAT
>JAPMOB010218593.1:0-54576 GCA_029875015.1 Lepomis gibbosus | reverse complement strand
ACTAACCAGGCCCGACCCTGCTTAGCTTCCGAGATCGGACGAGATCGGGCGTGTTCAGGGTGGTATGGCCGTAAGCGAAGAAGTTTGTGACACAAGGTCCTTTAAAGATCATCAACATTTGTGACCATTTACAAACATAGAAACACTGGCACATGGTTTCACAAATGAAGCTCTGATAAAACTGATACAACTTTCCCACATGAACATGAATGATGACTATTACAGCTGTGGAAAGAAAATAAGGAAATTAAATTGTATACTACATTTATGTGCTATCTCACAGTTTAAACATCCAAAGTGTAAAAAGTAATTAATACCAACTTCACCTCCATCATGCTGCTGCTAACTTGGTGAATGTCTCTGTGATAATAAATGATAGTGTAACAATGACAGGAAGTGTGTTTTGTGTCATTTCTTTTGTTTGCTCTACCAAGTACAAGTGGTTTGTCTTGTTTTGAAACTATCTACATGTGAAAATACAAAACAATGTTAAACAGCATCTTTAAAAGGGCCATTTGTGACCTGTTTTCTCGCTTACGGCCATACCACCCTGAACACGCCCGATCTCGTCCGATCTCGGAAGCTAAGCAGGGTCGGGCCTGGTTAGTACTTGGATGGGAGACCGCCTGGGAATACCAGGTGCTGTAAGCTTTTTCTCTTCTCTAAGAGCAGCAGAGGGTTAAAAGCAAAGGTGCTATATGATTTGCAAAAAAGATCTCGTGTGTTTATGTTATAGGAACTTTAAACTGCAGATTCTCTCTCTGATGTTGTTACTTAATGTTGATTATTTTTCCTTGATTAATTTTAGGCTTTACATCCTTCTTTTCCTTTGTCCAGGCACACACATGGTTTTTAAGTATTGATTGGTAATGGAGAAAAAAATGATTGGTTTAATTTCTTTATTATCGTCTGAAAGAAGTACTTAATGAGGTTTTTGAATCCAAATAAACAAAAAACATCTGAAAGGATCCACAGGGAGGCAAAAGAAAAGAGTAAAATAGTTTATTGTGTCAGTAAAGATCAACAGAAGGCACACATACAGTATCTGAAGGTGGACGTCACACCAATGTCTCTCCAGCCGCCATCAAACACAAACGATAGAAGTCATTTCACTTTGGAGAGGCTGAACGTGATGCAGTACTTTAACAGGCCAAACTCTGCACCTCATAGTATAACGTCAAGCAAATTCAGCCTTTTGCAAAAATATATTCATATATAATTATACACTTTTTCTACACATTGAAGCAAGTCAACTATACAAAATGCAGAAAACTATCTCAGCACAGGTGAGTCGTTTGTAAGAAAGTCCATGCTTATTATTAGCATCGTAGTGGCAGTATTACAGAATCAAAAATAGTAGCAGTACCTTTGTCATAAAACTGTTCAGGAAAAACGTTCATATAATGCCAAAAATATTAGCTTTGAAAAGAAGTACACAAAAGACATTTCAATATACATGTTTATAGGAGGACTAAGACATCTGGAAAATACAAGTGTGTCCCTTTCAAGCAGTATAAGGTTTACCCAAAATACAAGTAGAAGTAAATTAGTAAAGAGTGCCATGGCTTTGAGATACTTTTTGGTTGAAATACAGATCCCAGAGTTCACATATGCGAGGACTATAGCTACAAAATGACAGCCCGAACATTTGGGTGACGGTGACTGTACGAAAAAAAAGAAAGTTTAAGAAAATATTGTGAAAATGTGGAGAACTTTTTTTTATTTTTCTTGAACAATTACAACTTCTGTCCTCGGAAACTTACAACTTTTGTTTTGAAATACTGAGTTACACTGGGTTTGTACGAGTCGCAACTTAACTTTAAACTGTTAAGACCTTTTCTAGTAATATGACATTTTTTCAAAACATCACCTTTTCTCCTGAAAATATTGACATTTTCTCGTAAAACTATGACATATCTTAAATCTTTAGGACTTTGATATTAAAATTTTATTCTTGAAACTTCCAATTTTTAGAAAAGATTATGGCCAACAGTGCTCCTAACCCATCGTAACAAATCAAAAAATCAGATCTACGATAGTTTTGGACAGAGTTGGATTTTTGCTGAGGGTGAGAGTTCAAACTAACAGTCTCAAAGATTCTCTTATTTTTTAATTTCATGCTGAATCATAAATTTGCAAACAAAACTTTTGGCAAAATAGACACTTTTGATTAAAAAAAAAATCATCTGATATATTCATCTTTTCTGTGACGTACGTGATGCGGGTAAACACTGCTCAGTCAGTTCTCCTCCAGCTGCCAGGCTGTGGAGTCTAGTACGGGTAGCTATCGGGGAAAGCCAGTCCCTGGATGCACTGCTCCCCTCCTTCTGCCAGGTACGGACCCTCCTCTTCGTAGCCGGGCAGCGGGAGGCCGTCCTCCTCGCCTGGAGGCTGTGTGGCGTCTGGGTCGGCCTTCAGACTCGGCCTCTGGTTGTCTGGGAAAGCCATGGAGAAAAGCGCCTCGGGGTTGCATACAAACTTGTAGACATACCTTTCCCCAGCCACCTGCAGGACGAGCCAATCAGAGGTGAGAGAACTTAAAGCTTTCAATTATTTTGTGATTTTCTTTACAAAATCCATCTATTTTACTTAATAAGTTGGTACAAAACATAAAAAGTACACACAACAATCTACCACATAAATGCAAAAGGGGAAAGCCCATAGGAGGAAAGGAACGATAAGAGACAGCTAAGGCTTAATAATAAATGTGTAACCACATCTAAGTGGTCTGAAGGATGGAACTGAAACATGACCTTTACCTTCTGCATGATGCCCTTCTCGTAGTAGTACCTCAGCGAGCGGCTCAGCTTGTCGTAATTCATGGCTGGTCGATTCTTCTGGAGCCCCCAGAGCCGAGCCACCTGAACCCAAGACAGGAGGAATACAAAAAATCTCAATAAACACATCCAGAGCTGGAGTCACATTTAGGTTTATCTTTTTTAGTAATTTAACTTTCCTTTCAGCCTTGCTAAATATTAATATTTCTCCTCACATTTAAAGAATATTTAAAGTGGCCCTGTGTGGGGTTTGGACGATGACTGACCTCTTCAGGATCGATTAGTTTAAACTCCATGTTGCGTCCCGTCCAGATGATCAGGTGTGCGTTGGCCGGGTTGTCCAGCAGCGTTAGCAGGAACTGCCAGAGCTGCAGTGAGCCGCGGCGCTGGTACGGCAAACCCTCCTGCTTCACTTTTCCTGCTTACAGAGTCAGATAGCACACAATGAGTATTTGTCTC
Source organism: Lepomis gibbosus (assembly GCA_029875015.1). Lineage (NCBI taxonomy): Eukaryota > Metazoa > Chordata > Actinopteri > Centrarchiformes > Centrarchidae > Lepomis > Lepomis gibbosus. The sequence continues at coordinate 51,340 of JAPMOB010218593.1, read as the reverse complement.
ACTATTTGTGGGCACGGAAATAATCATAAGTTCTGTTCCTCCTAGATTATCAATAGCAGTAATTAAAAAACATCCTTTAAAGTTAAATTCTAGCTTTGGACACGGTCCTACCTTCCAGTCTTTCTGGCACAACACATGTGTCGTCATAGTACAAATGTGGCTCTCTGTCGTGACCAAACCCTGAAAAGAAATATTATTAGTAAACTTAACATTTGTTCTGCTGAAAAAATTCTGCAGACTCACGACAGAAACTCATTTGAAAGCAAAGACAAACTTAAACTCACCAACATTGTTATTCTGGTACATGACTGAAGACTTCCCAAAGGAGGACGACTGGCAGGTTTGAACTTCTGGAAGACAGAAAGCAAGTCACAAGTTTTCATCAGCAGAATCAAAGCCAAATGGAGGTTTTGGTCTAACCACTAAAAGTATATGTCATTCAATAATATTACACAATTAAGTGCTAATAACTAAATATTAAAACTGTGTGGCCAGATTGTTGCTGTTTATTTTTTATCAATATGTAACATTACAACATCAAAACTTGACTATAAATGAGTCACTATGCTTGAAATTAACTACTCAGAGCTGTTCAAAAACAGGTGTCCTCAGAGGACACAATGAATGATCTAGTTTATTTCAAGCAAGCAGAACACCAAAGTCCTGAGTCAGTGTCTTAAATGTTAAGGCTCTGACATAGATAAATTGGGAGCTTGTGTGTTCACATGTTCAGTCAGCACATGCAGTCAGTGTGCCCATGTGAGCACGGGCAGATGACAAAATTTACATCACATGACGCAGAAAGCATCATTGGAGCCCACAGATCTGGTACAGAAGAAGCAAAATGTAGATGTAGCATATAACACACACACCTGAGTCAAAGCTGAAGTCTCTTGGCTCTTGTTTGATCGTGATATGGTTGAAGGCAGTCTGGGGCCGGGCCAGACCTGGACCAGGTGGCCCTGGCTCTGGGTATCGTGGATCCATAAGCTCCTGTTTGAAAACTCGGGGGCCGTGGGGGACCAGGGGCTCTGAAAGGTGGCGCTGGTACAGCGGTCGGCCATCGCCACTCGTGGGTTGGTACGGTGTGTTCAAAGGTTTCTCCGGAGGGAGGAAAGACAAGCAGGGCTCTGACAGCTGCCGCTGAAACCTAAAGTGTGGAAGAAGACACGAGGAGGTTTGAGGGCTTAAACTTTGTTTCCAGTTTAAATCTCATAAAAGCAGGAGTCAGACCTCACCTTTGTTCTGTACTGAAAGATGCGCTGGGGCAGCTGATGGCGGGAGGAGGCAGAGCAAACTGCTGGCTGTGGCTGGCCTGTGGGAGCGGGTGGCGGTGGGAGGGGTTCAGGGCAGGAATGTGGCTCGAGGGGCAGTTATTGGTCAGCTGTGGGGCTGGAGGTTGTAACTGCCTCTGTATGGGTGGAGGTCCAGCAGGATGGGCGGAGCCACACTGCACAGGTGTGGAGGCTGGAGTCAGAGCTCTGAGCCCAGCTGGCTTGTTGTCACAGGCACTGAGGAGAGAAGAGAAAACAGGAAGGAGGTGTCAGGTATTAAAAGTGTAATCTAAAATCTTATTGTGACGGCTGATATAAATCTAATCATACAATGCTTTAGTCTAAAACATGTATTATGTACCTGTAACTATAAAGGCACATGTCAGCGTGAGGCGTCCTGCAGGGAGACAGGTCTTCAGATGGACTGGGCTCTCGCTTCACTTTGCTCGCAGGTGGTCCATGAAACATCACTGCAAACACACACACAGAAAACACTCACTCTGGCTGCCCTGGCTTCCTCCTAGGTAACATGCCATTTTCTAAAGACAATTTGATGCCAGTGTGTGTAGAATTTTATGTAAGTGATTATGTCAGCTTCAAAATTATTATATTATAGCATGAGACAATCCAAGTGAAAATTGCAGCAGTCCATGTGTTCCATCCATCTGCCACAGTGTCTTTTGTTGATCCTGCCACCAGATGGAGCCAAAGCTTAAAATCTGTCTGTATTTTTGTAACAATGGAACAATTAATCCATCAGTTCACCAAATAAACATTTCCTCTGACAGTCATATCTAGCCATACTTTCAAATATTATATATCTATATTATTATTATATAGATATTTTAGTTTTGAGATATTTGTTGACTTCTGCCATTACCACAATACAGTTTAGGTGAATAGAAGTGTGTTGGTGGTGCTCAAAGCATTAGAAAAATGGTCCTGCTTAACAGACAGTTTTCTTACTAGGTACGAAAAAGTACAAAGTAGGATAGTGTTGGAATAAGCTGGTTCTTACATAATGCCTGACAAAAACAGGATCTACCACCTCCTCAAACCAATGCCTGACATAGACAGAAAAAGATCACCAGCCACCGCCTCTTTCTTTGTAACATTTTAAGCTACAGAGCAGAACTTCTCTAATTTTCAGACATGACCGACTAAAACAAAGGTTAAACAATGATTTAACACTTTGTAGCTCACATTGAGGTTTGTGTTTGAGCTGAATGAAAGACAGCCTCCTATCTGATCGCAGCCTTCCTGGAATCTGCAGGGAGATTCTCATCAGCACACTGCAGTGACGACACCACGTCGCTAATGTTTCCATCCACAGCGCAGCCGCTGTCAGATTTATTGTCAGAACCGGGAGTCATTCTGTTGAGGCAGCTATCAAGCAGCAATAAATACATGCAGTACGTGTTTGGCAGCAAACAGTAAATGTTCCATTTCCCCCCCCAACTCAGGTCTTATCTGTGACATTATTTTGAAGGTACAAGTCGAGTCGCTGGAAGTCATTTTATAACCCCCCCCATTTCCTGTGTTTCCTTGGCACAGATCCACTGCTAGTGTGTGTGTATGTGTGTGAGGGTCATATACTGCACTGCACGTCAACACTGTAAATAGAGTTGTGTTTACAGCCCTGGTCCTGGAGAGCACATCGATTTGTGCTCATTCAAACTCGGATCAACCGGATTTATCTGTTAGCTGATAGGTTTTAGGTAAAATGTCCCGAGCTCTACACTTAAGTACACTTCTGAGTTTTTCCATTTTATGTGGTTATACTGCTACTCGAGTAGACGAGGGATATTGTACTTTTTAACTTCACTACATTTATCTTACAGCTATAGCTACTGGTTACCTTAAAGATTTGAAGTTCAAAACATATGATGATAACTAATAAAATACAACCAATAAAAACAGCATCAAAACACTGCTCACATGTCAATGAATCATAATAATACAATAATGACAGAAAATGGCTGTCGTGCATGAGGAGTGACACGTAAGTACATTGTGTTGATAAGACTTCTATCATTGTTCTTGAGTTTGGAGCATTTTGTGGTATTGCCACTTAAAAGCTAAAGCTGCTATTATTGTTTTTTCTTTACAAATCCCAGAGCAAAACTAACAGTGCGTTGACTTCTCTTCCCTGTCTGTGGCCCAAAGCCCATTTCTACCCAAGATCTTAATCTTAAATTAATAATAATGAAAAAAGGTCATAAATATATTGTTTCATTTTCAATAAAGGCTCAGTCATTTCCTAAAGTACCTTTCTAGTCTGCTTCAAAGTGCTTTTGCACTACATCGCGTTCACACACTCACATACATTCATGCCACGATTGCAGATGCTAAGGTGTCGTCTGCTCATGCAAAACAGAAATTAACATTCATAGCAATTTGGGGTTCAGTATCTTGCCCAAAGAAATATCAACATGCAGACTGGGGGGAGCTGGGGGATCGAAACGCGGCTCTACCTCCTGACACATCTCACACGAGTAAACCGCATCTGTTGGGGACTATTTTCAGCTGCGGATTAATACACATTTGGTTTTTTTAGCACTTATTTATGGCGGCATCATTTTGCCACAATAGTAAAAGTGTTTGTTTTAGCGCACCACTGTCAATAGGACATTGAGTGAAATGTTTGCTCCCCAGTGAACATACTATAAATATTATAAGAGAAGCAGCTACTCACAGTTATTGGACTGGAAATCTGGGACAAACTGCTCGTCATCAGGAACCTGAGCTGTCGGGTGGCAAAAGAAAGGATGTTAAAAGGACTCTTCTTATACGGTAATATATCATTTAGAGCTACATGTCTCTTCTTCTGCCTTTTTCTACATTTCCCCGAATATCCTTTAAAATCACTCTGAAAGGGGCATGACACTGATATAAAATCAGAGAAATCCATTCTTTGAATTTCATGAAACTTGCAGGTCTCACCTTCTGCGATCCATATTTCCTGGAGCTGGATCAGATCTTGAAAGAGCTCTGCGAGACAGTTTTGACATTATATTAAAACGGGTGTAACAATATTTAACATGTTAGTTTTCCTAAGTGATTCACACAATTACCGCATTATATTTTGAAACTCCTTATTTATATTTTCTTTGCCTCCTCACAGGACTGCTGGTAATGTAATGTTTGAGTAATGTTTCAAATCTGTAGACGCTAGCATTTAAATTTCCTGTAGCCGTTATAAAAATGCATACAGCAGATTATAATCATGTGACTCTTCGTTGCCCTGAACAGATCTGAAAAAATGTGTTGTGTCAGTAACACACTGCATCCACGGATAAAAATCATAAATTGAAACTGAAAGCTCCGGTAAAAGCTGGCAAGTGGACGATTTAAAATTATGATTAGATTTACACCAGAGTCCTTCAGTCCTTTAGATCCCCACTAAATACTGACACAGTGAACACTTTCACATGTGGACGTGATGCCATAATGAGTCTACCTTCTGTGTCCTGAGCCAGCTCTGTGTCCATGAACTTCCTCTTCCGGTCGCTGAGACATCTCTCTGCTCCCTCTGTGTGACATTTCTAGAAGTTTAACAAAAAAGTGGTTTAGTGGACATACATTGTAAAAACCTAACTGTATGAAATGAGTGCATGAAATGTTTTAAACTCACGCTCTCAGGGACCACAAAAGGGACCTGCTGGTCATAAAAGCCCTCCATGTTGCTGGTCTTCATCCTGGAGGACAGATTAGGGAAATATATTTTGAACACCCAATGCATTTGCCTCCATCCATATTACATCATCTTTTTCATGTATCTTGGTTTGTTTTTCTAAACTCCATGACCCTACAGGAGGGTTGACAGTGGCTATAAAAGCCTTTCCATCAATGACAGCATGATGCAACCTCCTGTAAGTTAAATATTAGCAATAGGCCCATTAATCGGGCTGATATCTGGCATTTTGAGATAATTGCCATCAGGCGATGCATGCACTCGCAAGGCCAATGAACACAGACTGCAGACATATCAGCAGGCAGCATCGTCAGTGTGGCTGCTGTGGAACGATGTCAGTGCTCCCCTCGTGGGCTTTGGGAAGGTGGTGAATGTTAGTTTCGAGCCCTTAATTTCCTTAGTCAGTCACTATTGTCTTTTCTAAATGTTAACACATGTCCTACATGACAGCTAATCAAAGCTAAAACTATTACTGGCTAGAGTTAAATATATATTGTTATACTGTAGAGAATAATGTAGTTGAATGGTGTCACTTCTGACAAACTGAACCCCGCTCTCCCTTAAACACCAGTCACGTTCTGAAATCTGCAGCATAACCCAATATATATTATTCTCCTATTTCATTAATTAATACAAACTTGTTGCAGGCCAAGATAACATTTATATTAGATTGTACTCTGCAATGAATAATTTAATTATTATACATGACTCTCCTTTGTCTCAAACTTGGGATGATATTGTCCACCGGCCATCGTGCTGTCTAAATATTGGCCACTGAAAAACCCATATTGGCCGACATATCTCAACTTGCAACCACGCTGCTCAGCTGCCAACACCTGATGATGATGACGGCTATGAGATCTGGTTAAAAGCTTAAAAAAGCAAGTTAGTGGAGCTTTGAGCTGAGATTCTAAAACATGCTGTTCCCAAAGTCAAGGATTAATTTCTATGGCCAAATTATTTAACCTTTGGTTTCTTTTTTAATTTACTAAAAAGGGGCATGAAAATGTATATTCAACCTATTTATTACTAATTGTGTATGCTTTACAACATTACTTTAAACCCTATTCCAAAGCAAAATGGGTTAAAACTTTGGTAACACTGGTTTAGTCATTTAAATTCTGGTCTAGCAAGATTTGAGTTTACCTAGTTTTTTAAGTCAATTTCAAATGCCCCATATCGTCTCTCGACTATTAAGATAACTTAATATTATGGTGTTAATAACAAGCGAAAACTTGTAATCGCAGACTGGTTAATAAGCTGTACCACATGTTTAAATCATATGACTGACAAATACTAGGGTATGTATGTTCTCTTAATAGAAAAAATAAATAAATACAAGATTTGTGAATGGAGTTTGGCGTGGCACAGGAAAGCAAAGCACGTATCGTGGGACCTCCTTGTTTTTCTCAATGAAGTGAAACTTGATCGTCGCAGAAGAGGCGGGGTGGGGGGGCTCCAGCTCACCATTGACAAATTTGCCACAGAGCACAGAGAAAGACTCACGATGCCGACAGGCCGTAAAAGACAGCTGCTGCAGGCGGAAACACCGCTATGCAAAGCTGACAGATGCGGGGAAATGGACGCAATGTTGCCTTTGATTTTTCAGAAAATGGCGTTCGCCTCCCTTAACCCACATCTGCTCCCCTCACCGCCAACAACAAATCGCGACGATGCGGTTGACGCTGCTGTAACACAAAGAAGCCCACGCACGGACACTAGTTTGTATTCAAGTAATATGATAATAATGCAGGACTCACATGGTAAGGGAAGTTTCTTGGCAGTGTGAAAAACGACGCAGAATTCCTCCCCTACATCCCCTGCAGCTCCTCAAATAAAAACTCGGCTGTGGATTTTTCTCAATCAAGAGCTCTGATAGCTGGATCTAGACCGAGCCCTTGCCGCCCTCCTATTGGCTACTACACAAAGTCAGTCAAAGGGCGAGCCAATTGTCTTTCAGACCGCTCTGACGTCCGTCCCTTGTGTTTTTTATGAATGGCTGCGTTTCATTCATGGATCCAAAGCTCTCTTAAAGGGCCAGCGCGGCCATTCCGCCAAATGAATAAATAAATAAATGAATAAATCCAAATGAACTTTTAAGTTTTAAATGTTTATGAGCAAATACAACCACACATACAACAAATAAAAAATAACAAAAAAAGCAATATTCATATGGAATGGTTTAGCTAAATGTATTATATGTTATGATAATTATAATAATAATCATAAATAATAAGTACTGAATTATATTAGAGTACAGTTTACAAGCCTACATAACTTATATATCCAACAGTAGAGTTTATTTATTAATGCTATTTATGAATGAAAACGTAGTTGCTGCTTTTACAATGGTGATTGTTTTATGGTGACAATCACCCCAGACGTTTTCCTAAAAGGACTTTGCCATCACTCACAGGTCATAGTCGACATAAAATTAACTTGTAAATATGATGTGGCATAATGACAAAATAATGAACACTATGCCATTATTAACTGACCATTAAGAGGACACTTGCAATGCAATATTAGTCCAGATTCCCAAACCGTAATATTGTGTTAGCACAATTACAACTGCAACTATAAGTTACATTACCAGACAATGCATCAATTAATTGTTTAAGTAATTTCATCAAGCAAAAATGCCAAAGCTTCTCTGTTTCCAGCTTCTCAGATGTGATGGTTTCCTGCTTTAGTCTGTTCTGTGTCATGGTAAATCAAATATCTTTTGAAAATGTCACTCTGGGCTATCGGAAATTATGATGCGCACTGTTTCACTGCTTTCTGGCATTTAATAAATTAAACAGTTAATCTATTGAGCACTAATTGATATTGGAAATAAACATTAGTGGAAGCCCTAAAGAAGATTAACTCATTATGCTTCACACAAAGTTGGACAAAATGGACTAGGTGTCATTTTTATGTGTGGGTCAACAATTAAAAATGACAATAAAAAATACCTTTTGATAAGCCAATGACTGCACCTCAGGCTTTTCCCATCATGCTCAGGGTTGTCTAGTGGCAAGCAGGTGCAGTAGCCCTGTACACATATTGCAACCTGTAAGATTATCTTGGCACATGCAGGCAATTAGACAATCATTTACAGAGGAAATAGCACATATGCCTGTCTTTTATTGAAATCAGCCAGCTCAAATCTGTTGCAGTTAAAAATGCAACACATTAAGGTTTACTTTTACTTATAAACAGGACACAACACCCTGAGATGACAAAGTGCAATGTCCTCCTGGTATTGTTCCTTTTAAAGATTGTCTGTATTGTTTTCTTTATGTATTTTTTTACTGCTTCTGTGTCTATCTATCAAACAGGAAGTGCAGAAATACTGCACCACCCCTCCAAAGACACACATTTTGCAATTTTGTAACTGTTACATGTTTGATTTAATCCAGCATCACACATGACTGCTTCAAAGTCCATTCATCTCAGTGGGTGGCAGAGCAGTTTCTCCACTTTTAATTCCACTTTCATCTATTTCCACTTCATTACCACTCACTGCAGAGAGATCACCGAGTCTGTCACCTGACTGTGTGCAAAATGTGGTGCTTTCATAGGCCGGTACTGAGGTTATTCATACAGGACCTCTCTGATAACTGATTTCTCTTGATCATGAATGGAAAATCTGCAGCATACAAACACTGTATCAACACTTGTCTGCAAGACAAGAAATTTGAGTAGCAGCTCAAATACAATGCAACTTTTCCTTTTTGTAATTTTGGATCATTATCGCTGCAGATAGGTAATCGTTAAAACCATGATACACAGGTGCAAGAAAATGTTTTGATGCCTTGTTCTTGTGTGTAAAACATCCTCAATCTGGGGTTATTGTATCTCCACACTGTCATGAGAAAGTTATACAGACTGCATCAGCCACTAAACAAAGATCCAATCATCATTGATAGCATGATAAAATAAAATATCCAAATTTACTGGACACTTGATTTTTGCTGGATCATTTAGGAGATCTCTGACATTGTTTTCAGAACAACAGCAGCGTATTTTAAAGGTTTTTAAAATATGTGTTTTTAAAATTTTTAAAGGTGCATTTGTCTAATAAGGTGTAGGAATTGTTAAGGCTGATATCTGATCAATCGCCTGCAGCCTCACGATTGTACTAGAACATAATCGAAAAATATTGTCAGATTGAACTAGTTAACAAGAAGACAACCGACAGAGTAAAACAAGTATTGCTGAATTTAGGACAATAATTTTAAAAAATTGTTACAGAATATAATTTTTAAATTGTAATTTGCAGCCAGCACTGCAAACCCTACTGGTACATCTTACCTATCAAAGTAAAGGTTTCATTTTATGACTTTAGACTAAATGACCTGTACAGGTGGATATTTGTTTTTTTTCCTTTTGCAGGTTGCAGTGATTGTTTGTGTTCTTTGAAACTGCTTGATCAGCGTTGGGGATGCCAGGACAGATCTGTGTGTGCTATAAAAGTAGAGTTCAAACATCAGCTGAGCTCAGCAGCTCTGTAACTAATTTGCAACATCTCCTGTTTACTCATCTACTACTATGGCCATATCTATTCATCCGTTTTGGCAGATTAACAAACGTGATATCATGTAACACGTCCTGTCAGGAAATTAGACACTGCTGTCTGACAGTTTCTTATCAAATGTGTATGCAGGTTTTGGTTTACAATGACTTTTTCTTCTGCTCCTTATTGTAGGTTTATTGGCTTATTCTTTGGATCACACTTTACTTGCTTGATTTGAAATTGCAACGCTAAATATGATTTTTTCCCCCCCATTGCATTTCATTAAGGTTTTGCACAGCAAGAATGCAAAGTTACAGCGCTCCAATACATAATTATAAGTTAGCATCTCATAATTATCATAATCTTAAATAAAGTCTAAAATAAGGAAAAAAGTAAGTTTAGATTAGTTCTAAAAAATCAGATTACTCTTTAGCAATAATGTTGGCTTAATTAATACACATTATCAATAGATTTTAGGTCTAAAATATTATAATTAAACAGACACAATTATGTACTTTTGACTCAAAGTCATAATATTGATGTTTATATGAATCATAATGTTTACTTACCAAGTTGATTTAATGAGATACTGATGAGATACTTTTGTTTCATCCCAACTTTTCTGTTTATATATTTAGTTTAGTGCCGTTTAATACATTTATTTTTTGGAGACCATGCACAAAAAACATTAATTTCATATGAAGAATTTGCTAGTAGCTAAATCCTGTCTGCAGTCCTATACTCAGACACTAATTTAACCAATGCAGTTAAGACAAATACAAGTTTAAAATACAATAAACACCAATTTTCAATCATAGATTCAAACATGCACACCCATTTCCACTCTTAAATCCAACACTATGCAGTATATAATTTATAACAATATATAAAATATGTAACAAAGCTCCAGCACCACCAGGTGGCGCTTGTGCCCACTTCCTGGGTCCTTTGTATCCTGATAGTTAGAGGACTTCTGGATCTCATGGAAACCTTTTTTAATTCCAAAAAGGCTTCTCACATTACTTTATGTTCTTTAACACTTTCTGTTTCTTTGACCCAAACATGTGAATGTCAGCTTTGTTGTTACGACCAGCTACGTGCTGCACAGTGAAGTTCCTGCTATCAATCATTTAATAAGGCATGCTTTATAAAGGATGTATAAGTTGTTACTAATGGCTTTATTAATGATAACTTTTGGGTGAAAAATCCCTGTGGCTGGTAAGTCATTAACATTCATTGATAAACTAATTAATAAATGGTAATGCATGTCACTCTTGTAACTAAATAACCTACATTTACACAGGCACTGTTCTTAAGTACAACTTTAAGGTGTGCATTGAGTATTTCCATTTTGATGCTACTTCTACTCCATTTAATCTCAGACATAAGGAAGTACTCTTTACTCCACTACATACATTTTATAGTAATACTTATTAATTACTCCCTGCCTTATATTAAACACTCCAATAGTAAATAAAATAGTTAAAATTAGATCCACCAGCATGCAATAAAAGTACAATGCTACTTACATGTATCCGTAATAATATTAATCTATCATCTAGTATAACACTCACATGGACTATTTATCTGATTATGAGTTGTTTTTTTATATGAGTTGTTTTTTTATACTGATTAAGTGATTAATTGCAGTATTGCTACAATTACATCTTCCTCATAAGCCATCAAGCCTGCAGTTATTATTGTTAATAAGTAGTTAATCATTAGAGTTACAGGATAAACTAATAGCAAATGTTAGTAGGTCATCTGTAATCCATTGCATTTCTACAACAAACCATCAAGATTTTAGGGGAATGGTCAATCACTGTAAAATGGATTTTGCTCTAGATGCTCTGCAGCACTTTTACAGAAGGTCAGAGGTCAAACAATCCATTGGAGATGATTACCTCATGAACTGGAGCCACCTAGAGATTCTTCACAACCCGGGAACCTGAAACCTGATCTATAAAGCATTACTAAATTGTTTTTTAACCATTAAATAAAGCCATCAATACAACGTATAAACCTTTTATCAAGGCGGCCTTAGTAGAAAGTGGTACCTAAAGACTGAATCCATTACTGTGAGGCCAGTTTGTCAGATGGTTGTTTCTGAAGCAGTCGAGTAAATTAAAATAAATAGACAATCCTCTGTCGGCTGTATTTTATGTTCTGTTAGTGCACCGGCTGGTTCGTGAATTGTTTTGGTCTGCTCTGCTGTATTTTTCTCTGGCACAGGCTGCCATCTAAGAACAATGGCTGCTAGCATACCGCGGGTCGTTGTTGGTGAATCTTCTTGAATCATCTGTGGGCTTTTGCAGCCTTTCTGTTATTGTGGTGTAACTGTTTGTTCATCAGCCACCAGATGCTTAGCTATCAGCCCAAAATCTCTTCTTGACCAGCAGGTTGGTGCAGAGAAAGTCCTCTAAAATTTTCCTAGGTTCTGTGAAATATCCACTAGATGTTCATGGCCCCCAGAGGATGGACCCTAATGTTTTTGGTGACTCTCTGATCTTTCAGATAGTGCCTATAGCTTTTACTTGCAAATAAGCCATATGAATTTTTATTGGGTGATTGTCAGTAAATTGAATGCTCCCCTGAGTATGCACTATATAAGGTCTTACTGTCACGCTCAAAAATCACTCCCATTCTGTTGTAGTTTGTGTGCTTTTATTTGCATGTCTGTTAAGTTCAGACTAATAAGCGGTGGGAGGTGAGAAACAGGAAGTAGTACAGGGTCTAAAAGTCCACAACACGTTTAATGGAGCCCACAGACGGATGAAGGGCCCCCCACTCTACATGCCGTCTGTATTCGCCCTTCTCTAGCAGGTACTGGCGTCCACCATAGTTTGGATGCTCGTAGAAGACCCAGACGCCGTCCTGCACGTGGGCCGAGTTAACGTCCCGGTAGCGCCAGCGGTCCTGGAGGTTGGGCATGTCCTCGCTGAACTCGATCATCTGCCCGCTGAATTGTGGACGTTCATAGATGCGCATCCTATACCTGCTGGAAGGCTTGAACATCAAACAACCAAAAAATAACATTTTAATTAGTGAGCTTTTTCTAGGCAGATTTATTAAGCCTTGGACAGAGCCAAACTGGCTGTTTCCCCCTGTCTTACTTACAGATGTAGGCCAAAAACAGTAAAACAGTAAAAAGTCTTCTTGCTTGGTCTGAAATAATTTTATAGGTTCATAAGTGATATAAACACCCAAGAATTTAAATTATAGTAAAAAAAAAACTATATGCTGATCTGCAATCTGGTTTCAGATTTTTTAGGACTTACATATCTGATGAGGCGGCAGGAGTGGATGGTGTCATTGAAGCCGTTCCAGCTCTGGAAGTTGGGGTACTCCCCTCTCATGAGGACGTACTGGTAGCCCATATAATGGGGTCTCTCATAGATGACCCAGGCCCCGCTCTCCACCCGGATGGAGTTGCAGCGGCTGACGTGTGCGCTGATCTCAGGGCAGTCACTGCTGCATTCGTAGTAATGACCCTGGAAGTTCTTGTCCTCATAGAAGAAGATCTGCAAGCACGGATCTGCATTAGACCAGCAGAAATAACGCTACCACTGCAATTATTACCACTAGTACCATTATACAAGTCTACTAATACCATCAGCTTTAAATTATTAAAGGGTAATCAGCTGATTATAATTTAGGTCTTATTCTTATAGTTTCATAGCTATCATTATTAGTAATGATAACAACATAATTATTAAAATATTAGCTGAGATCTGGGAATTCTGCAACAGTGCTACAACAAAGTCCGATAGGGCCGATAAGACCAATAGTAAAAAAGCCAACAGCCCCACTGAACGTCACCTCATTTCCAGATCTCAGTGACAGACTCGGTGAATACAAGCATCCAGCATTGTCCTTTAATTTAGCTTTGTCAGATGGAGTTGTAAAAAACTACTGTTTGCTAACACGTTTGCCATAATAGCCTTATATGGTAGTGATATGTCAAATGTCATGTTTTTAGCATGTTATGCTGCCCCCAAGTGGGCAAAAAAACCCCACCAAAACTTCAGCTCCAAGGTTTCCAAGTATGAGGCTGACAGATCACAAACAAAAAACTTTGCACAGAAGCTTGAAAAGTTAATTGGGATGAAAAGAATATTAAACAGCTATGTTTTAGAGCACAAAACACTGCTTTAATTTTGTATTTCCAATAGTTATCTAACTCAAATCATGTAGCTCTTTATAACAAATTATATCTTCATCAGTTTCATCTGAGTTTGCAGTTCGACTGAACATCGGTTTGATTCTTGAAGAACAATACGCCAGTTAGCATGAGCTGCATCGTGGTATCATTGTGTTGAACAGTTACAGTACTCACCTTTCCTATACGCTCCATAATCACCTTCTGTTCCTTCTCACCCAATCAAATTCAAGCCCCTCAGTCCCACTGCATTACTGATGGTCCATGTTCATATAAAGGCTGATGAAATGCAGTGCCAGTAAAATTATTGTTATTCAAATGAGCTCTCCATTAACTTTGGCACATTAGCTGATGCTGCAGTTGTATCAAAGTACATGGCCTTTATATGCTGTGTTTGATGCAGACATTTTGACTGGATGCTGATTGACTCTAGAAAAAGACTTGACTGGATTGAGATTTAATGCATATGGGTTGTTATGTTGCTTAGAGGAATTTTGCTTTACTATCTGATGCTGTAATACTGTTTTTTATGTAGTCAAAACACATTTTTTATGTTCACTCACATCATTTGTATAGCAACACTTTTACTTCTTTCACCAGTTATTTTTAAAATCACACCAGGTTGGTCTTATATAACCTTGTCTTATTTTTAGTTGTGGTTTTAACTGTTTACAGGATTACTTGTCTTCCTGTTTTGATTATTCGATCTGTCGTTATGCTGGCGCAAAGACCATATTTTCCCTGAAGGATAATTAATTTAAATACATTTTGTCTTGAAAATAAAAACTAAACAGACCTGTAATTAGATTTTTTTATTTCAGAGGTTTATTTTCAGTATACGGCCAGATACAATACGTACAGAGCAGCAAGGAGAATATACAAATTAATATAACAATAAAAATAAAAAATACATATATTTCAAAATAATGAAAATAAATGCAAAAAAGCTGTGGATGTATTTTTATTTCAGTTATATTTGTTTTCTCTGGTATATAAAATATATCACTCAGTTTAACATATGATATAACTGGCTCTGACTGTTGAAATACTGCTCCTGTACATTTTAAATCATTCTTGTATTCAAACATATTCCTGTTAACATAAAAATATTTCCAATAAATCCATACAGTAAAATGATGAGGCTCAGCCATCTGTACCAGCAGGTCATGTGACAGTTTTGAAGAAAGACCTGCAGACTCACAGGCCCAGATGACAAATGGTTTCTGACGACAGACATAGACGACTAAAACACAAAACAAAGAACAAAAGACTGTTTTAGCATTTACCATAATACTCTTAACTTAAGTTCTACTTACTAGCTTCTTCCAATCCCTTTCAATTACATCTGATGATCTTCATCAGCAGATGAGTTTGGGGTCACAACCACCTGTTATCACGTGACCAAAGTCCCATGCTTATGTCACATATTGACAACTGACGGTGTCTTGAGATGAGATGCGGTTGAAAGCCCTGGAATGAAGCAAGTAAGTGGACTTTGAGTTAAGAGAATTTTTCTTGTTACATGAAACCAAGAATGAACTTTCATGCTCATGACATGATATGGTGATTACATAGCAAACTTTGAGTCAGTCCAAGTGGATTTTACATGTTACGCAATTGAACTGAAATTTAGTTCTAACAGTTTATATAAACAGTATGTATATAGTAAATGGTCTGGTTTGGCTTTATTTATCTCTCTTAACTTACGTTCCTAATGATGCGACAGGACCTGATGGTGTCATTGATGCCCAACCAGTGCTGGTAGTCTGGATTCTCTCCCGGGCTTAGCACATACAGGTAGCCCATGTAGTTTGGTCTTTCGTAGATTACCCAGAATCTGCCCTCTACTCTGATGGAGTTGCAGCGGCTAAAGTACGCGCGCAGTTCGCTGGAGTCATTGTCGCACTTGTGGAATCAACCCTGAAAGTTTCTGTCCAGATGATGATGATCTGAAAAATGAATACAGTTTCAAGAATATTACTTGTTTAAGTCTGTGAAGGGGGTTTTACACAATCACATCTTTTATATACATGCATTTAGTTTGCACGTGTTCCTCTTTAAAGATCCCACTTAAGCTATACTGCATTAAGTATGTGGCACTAAATATGTGATTTATGTATTTACCCTTCTTCATAGTTAATATCAGTAGGTTTGGTTTTATATAAAACATTAAAGTAACCACATCCAATTTTCTCTTTATACAGAACAAGAACAATAAAACAAGGCACATGGTTTGCTTTGTGTGAACTGGATTATTCAATCAGCAGTTCATATATTTATCCAGGCTTATCACATTGTTCACAAGCAGTGAATCCTGTTTCCCTAAACAATGCAAATGCAAAGTGCAAAGCATCACAAAGCCACTGGATGCAGAAAAGCGTGCTGACAAAAACAAGGCCACTGCAGGACATCTGGTTTGATATGAAACGCTTTGAGCTGAGTCAGTGACACAGCAGGAAGGCCCCAGAGGCTCTACAGGAGAGGGTTACACTCACTGCATAACTGATTCATATTAAACAAAGACCATTCTTCACCTTGAAGATTATAGTAATGTAGTGAAAAAATATCTCACTTACCACTAATATGGGGATGATGTTATTCTCCATGAAAACTGGGCAAACTCCATCTGCTGATGAAGACTGTGAGATGCAGCTGAAAGCTCCAGAAAAAGCAACAACTCCTCCAAATGAAATTACAAAATGCATCATTTGTATCCGCCTTCCAGAACGACAAATATAAGCTCTCTGATCTGATGCCCCTATCGACAGGATGACAAAACTGCTGCAAAACTATCTTAACTGATATGCAGTTAAGGTCTGGTTAGGTTTAGGAAACAATCGTGGACAGACATGTTTAAAAGAAATCAGCATTGACTATGACCTATTTTTATCCCTTTCATTTTACTAACTCATCTTCTTCCCTCTCACGTAGTTTTGTGCTTTCTTGTCCCCCTACTGTCTCCTTCTGTCGCCTTCTGGAGGTGTTTGTGGGCCAGGAGCTGGATCTGTGGTTGCGGGCTTCCCGCTGCCCCCATGTTCCTGTTTGACACCCAGTGCTACAATTGCTAATATTAGACCTACTATTTCTTTGTGGATATTGTGTTGACTGCTTATCCCTCTACATCTCTTAATTACCCGAGTGTGAATCCTAATGTTTTGGTGACCTTTCCTCTAGTGCCACTGTCAGGACAATATCTGTACTTGTACAAAAAAGAGGAAAATCTAGTCTCAAGTTCAGACACTCCATAACACTTCATTTTAATGAAGTACAGCAGATATACTGTATGTATATCCTTTACAGATGTATTAATAATAAATTTCCTGATATCGTGCATTGCGCAGATGAGGTCAGCCAACAATTTTTATTGCACTCTCCTTGGTTGAAGTTATACATCTCATTTAAATGAGGTGCAGTTGTGTTAAAATATTTAGTCAGTTATTCTCAAATGAATGTTGTATTTTTTCAAGATATCAAACACTTACGTTATCCTCACAATTTGCTCTACTTTTACCTTCTTTATCCTCAGTTGTTTTTGTTCTCCACTTTTTATAAAGTTTGAGGGGAATGCCTTCATGGGGATAAGGAGACATTTAAAGGGTCACTCCTCCAATTTGACTTACTCAGTAGACTAGTAAGTAAGAAGTACTAAGCCTCTGCAAGCAGTTTTATAATAACGAACCCGTACTCAGTTTTAGAGGTGTGGGGATTTACCAGACAGGGAGGGTCTCATGAAGGAGGCTATCAAAATGCATTAGGAGGACTAAAAGTCAAGATATATTTGCAGCTTTTGCTTTGACTATTAAAAAAATGAATCTTTAATCAGTCCTTTGTACGCAACCAAACTTCATGGAAGTGCTAAACTAAATCCATGGAGTATCCCTTTAAGTTGTGATCACAAGAAAACAATATTCTAGTGTTAAATATCTGAAATTATAATGATCAAATAATGTGATCAACTATGCTGTAATTGAAATTAAATATGAGGGGCATTTGTTATTAGCAACCACAGCTGCTATAGTTTTCCATATCATTGATCTATAATTGCAAACCAGTGGTTTAACATGAGAGATATTTAAAGATGATCCATAAGAACAGTCAGAGTTTGCTTCTCATTTATTGATGGTGTTGTGTCAGTGCAGGTATCTTGAAAGGTCACTTTCTGGAGTTAAAACTCTGTGATCCTGCGGAAGGATCCGACACCAGGCGAGGACGCCCCCCAGTCGCTGTGTTGCCGGTACTCGCCTTGTTCTAGCAGGTACTGGTGCCCCCTGTAGTTGGGGAGGTCGTAGAACACCCAGGCACCGTCGGTCACCACACAGGAGTAAGCCTCACGCATCTTGTAGGTGTCATACACTGAAGGACAGTCATCAGAGCACTCCACCATCTGCCCTCCGAAGTCGGGCCTCTCGTACAGCCTCAGCTTCCACGCACTGCCATACGCCTAAAAACAGAAGTAAAAAGAAAAAGAAAGCTGTGACAACTCATGGCTAGAGCTGGATATCATTTTCAATACCAGTGCTGTTTAAATTCCTGAGTTATGGTACCAGTACCAAAAACAGAACTTATAATTTAAAATTTTTTCCTTCAATGTCCACTTTTAGTACTTGATTGTTTTTGAGTTATCGAGATGATCCCTTTGTCCCGGGAAATATACAGTATGTTCAGGCTAAAACACTCACTGAACCAGCAAAACCAAAAAAAGTATGAAACTTTTCTGTATGTTTAATTGAAGCTAATTGTTTAGCTAATATTTCCATCTGCATTGTCCTTAAAATAATTTAAATATGTATATATTTATAACAAGGCTCTTTAAAGCTATATTGCTTATTATTATTATTTTTTGGTCACTTTGGGGAAGAACACGTTTGATGTGTTGTGGCTAACACGTTATACAATTCTTGCCAGTTTTCACATCCAGCAGACACAAAGCAACATTAGCCCTTATTTTGAGTCGGGTTTCTGGCCTTTTGATTGAAAGTGCAATTTTCACTTTCCTTTTAGCTTTGTTATGTCTCCACCAGTTCCAGAGAAAAAAATATCTCTTTAGCTGTTAAATGCTCCGCTATGGTTAGCTGCTAGTTGCTACAAAGAGCAGCTTGTGCAAATAGTGTTCACCTGGCTTTGGTGCTTGACAGGTAGTTTATTTGGACGCTTAGAAGAAGATTTAAGAGAGTGGTGAGACTGAAAAACACTTAAAGTGCAGGTTGTAAAATTAAAACAATGAGCTGAAAGATGCTAAAAAAGCTCTGTAGAGCTAAGGAGAACTGCAGTTGGGTGATAACTCTTGATGGGTTTGTCACTACAAATGACCCCTTTAACATAAGTCACTTAGGCCATTGTTAATATAAAAGTATTGACTAGTGCAGCATTAACTTTTAGCCATGCTTTTCAGCTTGTACATTCCCCTTTAACACCATCTTGGCTAACTTATTAGCAAATTGCTGCCAAATATGCTTGCTATTGTCTGCTCATTCAGTCTGTTGGCTTAAAAGTGTTCACAGAGCTCAGTCCAGTGCTGCTGTTCACAGCCCAAACACTTTTCTAAAACTATCCAGAAACATTATATGTCAAACCTAAAATCCTCCACTGACATAAATGCTTGAAGAAACCTGAATGAGGACTCTTACATTCTTTATGGTACGACAGGATTTGACATTGTCGCTGAAGGCCATCCACTGCTGATTGTCAGCGTACTCCCCAGGGCTGAGGATGTACTGGAAACCCTTGTAGCTGGGTCTCTCATAGATCACCCACACACCGCTCTCCACCCTGATGGAGTTGCAGCGGCTGAAGTATGTGTGCAGGTCGGCACAGTCACTGCTACAGTTGTAGCAGCGGCCCTGGAATTTCTTCTCCTCAAAAAACGTGATCTGTGGTAAAGGTAAGAGGAAAAACTTCATATACACAATGTAAGTATTTTCTGATCCTCAATATCTTTGAAGGAACAAGTGTCTTTAAAAAGCATACTTGTAGTAGGTTTTATCTTACCTTCCCCATTTGGATGCCCTGTAAACCTCATTCTTTGCTGCTGCCCCATGAAAGTATTTATCGATAAACAAAATGTGCAGAGTGAGGCAAGTCTTTCATAGCCAAATGAGGTAGATTTACATATCAGCAAAATGGCTTGGTGCTGTTTGATTTGCCTTTGTTCCAGTCTGATGATGACTCTGTATCAAACACATGCTGGAACAGTGAAGGCAGAGGGTCAGTGTCAAACAGTGATGGACAGAAACGATTTGGCAGTGTTAAACTAGCTCCTGTGTTTTCATGACAGCTGCAAATGATTTGACTGGCCATCTAACTGCAGCAACATTTAACCATGTGTTGTTTTCATTTTTTACTGATCCTTCTATTAAATGTACTTTACTTAAAACACTGCCTGAGCCTGAGGTAGTTGGATCTGCATTAGATGCTTGTTAATACAGATGTAAACAGCTGTGATTTAATGTGCGTAAGAAATCGTCAAATCTTTCAACAATACCGCACTAAAACTGTTACAAGTAATCTGTATTTAAAAGTTTAATATAGTAAAAGTAAAAATGTATTAGAATTAAAATATTTTTACAGTATACAGTTATATTTATAGGTGTATGAATGTTTGTATCACTTTAATGTTTTAGCTGGTAAGTGGGGCTAGTTTAATCTATAGTAATATATGAAAATGTAGTTGTTGAATATATTGTGTATTAATGATATGAATCTACAAAGTAACTAGTATCTAAGGTTTTAAAATGACTGTAGTGGTGTAAAAAAAATTCAATCTTTTTTCTTAAAAAATGTAGTGACGTGGAAGTATAAAGTAGCATATAACGGAAATAAGTACAACAAAATTGCACTTCAGTACAGTATGTCAGTAAATGCACGTAGTTACTTTCCACGATTGGTGAAATATTTAACTGTCATTTTGATCTAATGTGAAAAGCACAAAGTAATTATGTAGTATGTTATATAATGTCTATAAATTTTCTTATTTTTGCACATCCTCTTCTTATGTCTTTAAATGTGACTATGTTACTTACTCCTGTTATAAAGGGTGAGTTTTGTGGTAAGCTGGCAAAAAATATATACTAGAATTTGGACATTATGAATAAAAACATTTTCAAGCTACATGTAAGCTCGCGTTTGATGGTATCATCTGGCCAACACACTGAATTTAGCCTACACACGTCATCTTTGTTTTGTACCAAATGTGCTTGCTGTTTTGGAGAGGTCAATTCAAGAAAAGCAGGTTATGTTTTGTGATAATTAGGTGCTACATATAATCAAAATCAAAAAGTATGTACAGTATATGTGACAAGTTTACAGCAATGCCGGTGAAAAGGGAGTTTCCAGGTGAAGCATGTGCTTTTTTCTTTCATTCTTTCTTGGTAAGTGTTAGATGTGAGTTAGATGTTTTTATATTGTTGTGCTTTTACATGAAGTTGTTGACAACGATGTCTTGTTTGAGAATCTGTGGACTGTATCTTTGCCACGTTCTGTCCACTATAAATACTTCAGTTGTTCCACGCTTCAGTTGAGTCCCACAGCTTAAAGTATCAGGTATCAAGTTAAAGAGGGTGAAGAACTTTTGGAGGAACTGGGTCAATAAAAGTGTTTGGATGTTAAATTCATATTTTTAAAAGGAATGAACAAACCCCATGAAAACTACAAAATTTCATCCCCATAGGATGTGATATGTAAAAATAAAATAACTTTTACAAAACAATGACTAAATGCTTGCTGATACTGATACTACTATCTGAAATTGTGAATCAATTTTCAGAAAAATGCTGACATGATGTGAAAGGAAACGGCTGCACAGGGCCAACCAGTAGGAGTCACTATTCACTTTTGAAATAATATTATTTTGCACTAGAATGACAGGCATGAATCAGAGCCACTGGATTTCAGCTTGCTTTATTTTTCCACCCAGTACATTTAGAGTTTGAGTTAGCAGGAGTCCATGATGCGCCTGATGGAGCTGAACCTTGTCATGTTGCTCATCCCCATCTCTCTGAGGTTCCTGTACTCTCCTGGTCTGAGGTACAGCATCCTGCCTCTGTAGTTGGGCTGCTCGAACATCAGCCAGTGGCCGTCCATCACGTTGCAGGACTGGCAGTCAGACATGTGGAAACGATCCATCATATTGTCACAGTCGTCCATCAGCTCGTGCATCTGGCCACCAAAGTTCTCCTTCTCATAGATCCTCATTCGAAAGGGTCCCCTGTGCTGTGAATGAAGAAACATCAGGGAAATGATTGTGGAACTCTGAACTGAAAATGAATATTCAACCTAACCTTTAGATCTACATTTATCTTCACAACTATAGTTTTACACTTATATAATAACGTGAAAATTAATTTGAGGTTACTAAAAAATTGTTTTTTAATTAGTTCTTGGCCTCCGCACAATATCTAAGCTATTACAGTATTAAAAATGTTAAAAAACTTATGTTTTAATTACAAAGTGAGTTTGAAAATAACATTTGTGAAAGCAACATTTGCACCAAATTCAGAGTGGAATCACTGTTTCATTGGTATCTGGAAACTGTTCTAGTCAAGGTCCACTTACTATCTTTTTCGGAAGCCTTCAGCCATATCTCATAGCCTTCCTCAGCCAATGTAACCTGTTCACGTAATCGAAGTTTGGTACTTAGGTTACGGGACTACATCTGAGTAGGTTATTGCAGATGTGTTTTCAAGTTTTGAATGAACATCTATACTTAGTTTACATTGAAATATTATCCTTTTGCATTTGCTCAACTCACACATTTGAGCTCAACACTGAAATTAATGTTGCTGGAGTTCAACATGAAGTATGGTGTCCTTTTATCTCTATCAATTTACAGAATCCATCTTTGGCAGATTAAAAATTCCAATGCAAATGGTTTGTAAGTCTCTTTAGCTGGTGTTGTCGATGCACCCGCCCCTGTGTATTGACTAGAATTGCGGCAATGTGTGACTGGGCCCTAATGCATGAGCAGGAACTTGTCAACCTACCACTGGGATCATGCGACTGGACCGGATGCAGTCGCTCATACTCATACCCATCAGGCGCTGGTTGTCCGGATACTCGCCCCTCCTCACCAGCATCTGATGGCCCATGAAGTTGGGCTTCTCATAGACCATGAAGAGGCCACTCTCCACCCTGCAGGAGTTGCACCTGCTCAGGTAGGAGGTGAGCTCGGGGCAGTCACTGCCGGTCTCATAGGAGCGACCCTGGAAGTTCCGGTCCTCATAGAATATGATCTGCAAAGAACGATGTCAAAGAAATATATTTTTTAATATCAAATTTATTAACATTTTTTCCATCACTTTAAATCTTTTTAATGTTATTGTGTCTCTGATGTTTTGAAAGTTTCACTTACCTTCCCCATGGTCACAGTATTTGTGCGCTAATCTCAGATGTACAGCTTCAACATCGACCCTTTTTATACATTACACAGCAGTAGTATTTCCACATGGCTTGTGCTGAAACCTTTGAGTCATCACTCTATATTGTAGCACAGTGCAGCACTAAAGGGCAGCAGACTTTACTGTATGTCAGAATCTGCAATAGTAATTGTGAACTGAATGTTGGGTTTTATGCTCGCTTCTAGAAACTTCAACTATTTAATTCGTATCTCTTCTGTAAAAAAATCTATGTGGTGTGAATATCAGATTTGAAGAAGAGACTAAACTTTATGGTAACAGGGAAAGAATTCAACAAAAGGCAAGATACACTGCACACACAAATCAACAGCCTTGTAGCATTTGAAAGGTAAAAATGAATTATTATATATGTCATTTGAGTTTTGCTCCTGCTATGACCTGACATGACCTAAACTACATTCAACATACAATAACTATTGAGGTGTGCTGTAAAAAATGAATGCAGGCCCACGTGAACCTTGTGATGAGTCAGGATGTTTCACACAAAGGTGAGCAAGGTGGTCCGTGGCTGATTCTA
This sequence comes from Lepomis gibbosus, assembly GCA_029875015.1. NCBI lineage: Eukaryota > Metazoa > Chordata > Actinopteri > Centrarchiformes > Centrarchidae > Lepomis > Lepomis gibbosus. The sequence continues at coordinate 27,785 of JAPMOB010218593.1, read as the reverse complement.
TATAAAAGAGGCGCCTTGTTGGCATCATCTGCGAAAACTTATAAACATAACCATGGGCAGGGTAATGCTTATCATATGTTTGTATAAAGTGAAAAAAAACAGTATGATGCAAAACGACAGAACACAGCACCCAAAAGTCTTTTCCATTCAAATAATAAATCAATTTGGTATTTTCATCTACTTCTCTTTTATGTTTTTCACTGCAGATTATTTTCTACGAGGACAGGAACTTCCAGGGCCGGTCCTATGAGTGCAGCAGTGACTGCGCTGACATCCACGTACACATGAACCGCTGCAACTCCTGCAGGGTGGACAACGGGTGCTTCATGGTGTACGACCGAGCCAACTTCATGGGTAATCAGGTCTTCTTGAGGAGAGGGGAATACCCAGATTTTCAACGCATGGGAAGCATGATGGGCATGGGGATGATGGATAACATTCGTTCTTGTCGCATGATCCCCATGGTAAGAAATGCAGATTGATGGTCATAGTTCCTTAGGCTTTATTTACAGTAATTGACATCATGGTCTGATTTATTGATTTAGACCAAGACCCATTTGAGAACCACTGGTCTACAAAAGCGATAAGATAGATAACATGTCTTATCTTCCTCCAACAGCACAGAGGACAATTCAGGATGAGGATCTACGAGAAGGAGAACTTTGGAGGCCAGATGCACGAACTGATGGACGACTGTGAGTCTCTCCAGGATCGCTACTCTATGTCAGACTGCCAGTCCTGCAATGTGATGGACGGCCACTGGCTGATGTTCGAGCAGCCCCACTACAGAGGCCGGATGATGTACGTGAGGCAAGGAGAGTACAGGAACCTCCGTGATATGGGAATGAGCAACTTCATGAGAATCAGCTCCATCAGACGCATCACGGATATGTGCTGATTGTCAGTCATTAAAAGAAACTGTGGGTCAAAAATAAAAATCATATTTTGAAGTATCTCTTTGCAGTTTTCTGTATGTGGAGTAAAACTACGTGCTTAGCAGTTGTGCAAGGAGCACAACCTTTGCAGTTAGAGGTCAGGGTGCATTCACTATACAAATGTTTACAGTTTGTGAGAACCTCTTTGAGAACAGCTGAATCCTTAATTCAAACTATTAAGTCTTTTAAATTATGTTAATATTACTATGTACTATATATTATGCATGCCTTATGTTCCTAATAATCAACTAATTACTTAGGAATGGATCAGTGTGTAATATTAAGGAGGACATAACAATGTTTTCAATAGTATATAAAGACATCACGTAATCAACCCTTATGTTTTGATTACCTTAGAATGAGTAATTACTATCTACATACACTGCGGTTATAACAGTTAGTTTGCTGTCCATTTAGAGTAAACTAGATGTCTGTACATCTAGTGTTGTTTATACACTCTGGTAATGCAGATCCAACACATCTTTGTAGTAGTGTCCATGTTGATTCCACATTCAGACTTAAGAGCACATAAACACCCACTTGAATCGGAAAAATGACTTCACAACCTGGGAAATGGGACCATCCGAGGAGCACTTGAACGCACCGTGAGCTGCTGGTTGTAATTCACAACCCTCACCACTAGATGCCACTAAAACTTTTAGCAACATGCTGCTGCTGCTGTAAGTTCATTCAAGAATCTCACTCACAACTAAGTTAAAGTGAACACAAAAATAACATTAAGGTATTATTTAGACTGTCCATTGTAAACACTCATAGTTTAAACGCATAGTTTTACAATGGAAAAACATAACATAATAATTTTGTATGTATTTCACCTTTGCCATATCAAAAAAATAATATCATGCAGTTTTGTCTTTAAGATTGGAACATCTGGATGGTATTGAGTGAATTTCATAATTAGGCATGTTGTGGTTTTGTTTCAATTTCCAGGACCTTAACACCACTGATGATGTATAGCACTAACAGTAACCACGAGCAACTTCTGTACACAACACAGCAAGTCTTAGTATTAGTGGAGCTAGAGAAAAGAGCATATCGTTAAATTTTAAGGTTTTATTCCCTTGAGAGAATAAATGTGCTAAGCAATGCGCATGTTATATTCTGAGACATGTTGTGTACAAAGGTGATGTTTTATCCTCAGGGTGGTGTTAGAGGGACGCTAGTGGGCTGTCCAAAATAGAAAGGTTTCATCCTCTAAGCAGCACGAATGTATCGAAAATATCTGTATATATAGATTATAGTGATCTGCCCACTATTTTGGGCTGATGATGATGACAGGAGGATGAAAAATGAGCAGGATGCAAAAAATATTCTGTAATATATAATAATCTTTTGCTCTGCATCAAAGTGCAGCTAATAGGTCAACAATGTTGTTGCTGAATACTAAACTTGTTTCACAAGTTACATATTTAAGCTTTAATTCAAAGCATTTCATTTAAACTTGCATCTATCTAAATGTCTGTTATACACTGCTCTAATGAAAATACAAAAGTAATGCAATAACTAGAGTTTGCTTTGTCACTGTGAATTCTGCACCACTCCTGTTTAATCTCAGTGATTGTAGTGTTCACAGCGTTGATGTATAATACAGTAGGGACTTGCCTGCTGATAAGCTGACTCAGTTATTTTATACAATTGAGGGGCAGATTCTTTTGATGTCACATGATGCATAAAAGGCAGCGAGCCAGTGAGAAGAACAACAGAAATCAAATAGCATGACCATGAACGGAAAGGTAATGAAGGGTACAGATCATTGCACCAACTGATGCATATTCTGCTCAATCATAATTTTATACTTTATATGTAACAAAATGTTGTAGCACATAACCTCTGCCATGCAACAGCGTGTGATTTGTGTTAAACAGGATATCTTATGTTAATCACAGAGCTCACTTGTACATTTAGTTCCGGATCTGGTTTTCCCATGTGTCTACTATTTGTCTTTCTCTCTAGATCATCTTCTACGAGGAGAGGAACTTCCAGGGCCGCTCGTATGAGTGCAGCAGCGACTGCTCTGAAATCGCCTCTCACCTGAGCCAATGCAGCTCCTGCAGGGTGGAGAGCGGGAAGTTCATGGTCTATGACCAGCCCAACTACATGGGCCAGCAGTACCTCCTGACCAGGGGAGAGTACCCAGAGTATCAGAATACCATCGGCTTCAATGACTGCATCCAGTCCTGCCGCGTTGTTCCTGTGGTAAATATTTGCACGATATTACCAACAGATATTATGCTCAATTGCTGCCTTACTCAGAATTGGATGACACTATTACACCTCTAGAGTAAAGTAGTGATATTTCCAGGTGTTTAGGGGGGACTGCTAGCTTAGCAAAAAGTGGAAAAAATGCGCCTTTCACCAACCACAAAGCTGTACAAAAAATCTTAATTTAAAGTTTTTGTTAAAACTTCTTCCAACAATGTCAAGCATTGTCCTTCTTGCTTAACCCCAAAACTGTCTTGTACGTTGTATCTTGTTCGCTATTAAGTTAGTTAGTAATGTATGTACAGATTTTGTTAACAATGAAGGAAATGCTGCATGTTTATTCATTAAACAGGACTTCTAAGATAGTGGTAACGTAGAGACTAACTGATTAAACTTCTCATTTGCCATCATGAACATGCCTATTCCGCAATAGATTTAGCTTACAGTTGCTTCCCATTTCCTAGCAGGATTCTTTAGCTTTTTTGGTACTCAGAAGATTGGTACAACTTAGAAAAGCAATGTGACTCTTGTTAGATTCATGCATAACTTTAATTTAATTTTACATTTTGTACTTTAACAGCACAATGGACCCTTTAAGATGAGAATCTACGAGAAAGCAAACTTTGAAGGGCAGATGCATGAACTGACTGACGACTGCGACTCCATCCAGGATCATTATCAAATGTCCGACATGCAGTCCTGCGCCGTGCTTGAAGGATACTGGCTGATGTTTGAGCAGCCAAACTACGAGGGGAAGATGTTTTATCTTAAACCAGGAAAGTACAGGAACCTCAGTGAGATGAGCAGTGATGATATGAAGTTCAATTCAATCAGACGCATCACAGATTCTTAACTGTCTAAATAGCTAATACATTTTGCAGATGCTTTGTTTTGATATTAACAAGTTGTCGAAGAGGGAGAGGCAAAAAAGAGGAGTGTTGTTTTTATCCACTGTGATTTGTGCATAGTTTGCATGTGGTTCCAGTTGTACTGTGCAATCCAGCCACGATGAATTTACCTCTTTTACTGTGTGATGCGCACAATAAATTGATTTGCTGCACATTTGTGTGAATCATTTGTAAATACACTGACTCCACTAATATGAAATGCAACAAAAATGTGGGGTGAAAACATCAGTTTTCCTTTGAGCAGAGGCGTCTCTTTGAATATATATATATATATATATATATATATATATATACTGTATATATATATAGAGAGAGAGATATGAACATATAACTTCCCCAGTATAATTCTATATTTATGAATGATGTGATAAAAACAAAAGGCCTGTCCTTGACAGTATTTTCCATAATTTTGTTTAAGATATTAAAAATGCTGCAATCAGTTATAATAATGCAACTGTTGCCATCATCATGAGAAAAGCAATGAAAAACTGATAGCTCCTCGATTTAATGACCTTTACACAACAACACCTCAATCTCCTTTACTGTTTATACCATACTAGGTACCAGCATTCACATTTTACCTTTAGCACAACGATGTTAGGTCAGGTGTCACAGATTATTTACTTACTAATTACTTTTTGTCTGAAACAAGTGGCAAGAAAATGTATGTGTATTTCAGCACTCTGAGTAATTAATGTAGAACACATAAAATAATTTGGATTAATTGGGAAATTTATGGCTTTATTAGAAAGTTTGACATTAGAGGAATGACAGGAAATGGATGTGAACGGTGGCTTATATACTTTGCTATACTATTATTACACAGTCATGCCAATAAAGCTAATCGAATTGAATTATAAATAATCTTCTTACTGCACATCACAAATCTATGAGAGATAACTAACATGCGATACTTTTAAATCACGACACACCTTAGGCAGTTGTACTTAAAGCTGACTAAAAGTGTAAAGTACACAGCAGCCATGTATGGCTCTATAAACCAGCAAACAAATAAATAGTCCAGTACTGCAGCGGTCAATAAAGTCCTGAGACCTATGCTTGAGGAATCCTGATATACATGTGAACTACTGATGAGTGGATGACCTTTTGAACAATCTGTGCATGCATGTAAATTAGGCAACACTATTTTTTTATATAATTGAACCAGTGATTTCCAGATGCTACGCTGATTAAAATTAATTTACTGTATATAATATGCACTCAGATTAAATATTTTCATACCTGTTCAATGACTCTTAGCTGAGTGACTCTACAGTATAAAATCTGTCACGTGCGGACTGTATTGAAAAAACTTTCTAGAGCTTACTCTAGAGAATTTCACAATATGGGGGGACTGAACCCCAACAAAAGCAAAACTGAAAGAACCAGTGACTATGTAAAACAAATTGTTTTGCTGACATGAAGAAAATTAATGGTCTCTGAACTGTAAATCATATAAAAGCTGCTGCTGTGTACAGAGGCCAGGCAGTGCTTGTGTTCACTTCACAGGATTTTGGAAAGCAGCAATGTGCTGAATATTCACTCCAGCACTTAAAATCTTAAATTGAAAAGGTGGTATTTCCGTCATGCGGAATGTTGATCTTTAAAATGTAATATAAAAGACATCATTTGTGGGTAGGATCGTTGTAGTTTTGCTGCTTTATGATAAAATGACTGCAGCCTTCACCATACAGTGTTACAGTACCACAGTCATCTGCATTAACAGTGATAAGTTAGATTTCACCTGTAGTACGGTTTCAGTAGTATGTGTTCTATTGTACAAGGATAAAGATGTATAAAAATGGAGATGGAAAAATAAATATTGTACAAACAAATATGAGCTTTTATGTAGTTTTTCATAATTCCTTTAGAATTAATTTTTTGGTTTGTTCTACCATCAACCATTGCAAATTCAAAGGGAAGCCTCTGCTCAAAGGAAAACTGATGATTTGTCCCGTTGACAAAACAAAACATGATATTGTTCAACGAGAAAGAGCTGACCAGCCTATTCATTGTTCGGAATCACAATGACACAGGTCATCCATGGGTTATAAAGGCAGCATGAAACCCATGGGTGCTGCTACAGTGTTACCAAGGTTAGCCGACACAATGGGTAAGGTAAGGCTGCTTGTTTTGCTATGTGTCTTTTGTGCTTCTGCATACCTGCGCGGATTATTCAACCGAAAACGGTGACCTGGACGCTTTTTTTCCATCTGGTACAGTATGCATATTTCTCATAATTTGAGCAAATATTATCTACATTTCTTCAAAATTCCTCGATTGATCTTTCCAGATCATCTTCTATGAGGACAGGAACTTCCAGGGTCGCTCCTATGAGTGCAGCAGCGAATGCTCTGACCTGCATTCCCACTTCAGCCGTTGCAACTCCATTAGAGTGGACAGTGGGGACTGGATGGTCTATGAGAGACCAAACTACATGGGCTACCAGTACTTCCTGAGGAAGGGCGACTATACAGACTACCAGCGCTGGATGGGATTTAATGACTGTGTGCGATCTTGCCAAATGATTTCTATGGTAAGCCTTATTGGGCCGGTTTCAGTGGGCACCTCCGCCCAATAGGTGTTTCTTTTAATAATCCTTCACTACTCTAGAGGCCAATAAATCATCCTGAATTTCTTGCAGCATCAAGGCTCTCACAGAATGATGATCTACGAGCGCCCTGAGTTCGGAGGCCAGATGATGGAGCTGTCTGATGACTGCCCCTCGGTCTACGAACGCTTCAATTTCAACGACATCTACTCCTGCAATGTGAGGGACGGTTCCTGGATCTTCTACGAGCATCCAAATTATACGGGACGACAGTACCTGTTGCGCCCTGGTGAATACAGGAGGTTCAATGAGTGGGGAAGCATGAATCCTAGGGTTGGATCCATCAGACGCATCACTATGTGAGAAGATCTGATATCCAGGTGCCATTTATTTGAAGTACTGTCCATAAAGTACTGTCAATAAATCCATCAAACAACCACTGTTCTGTCAACAGCTTCTTTTGTTTTCTTAAGGTTCTTTGAGGTTCAGTGTGTTGAAAGTTTGCTTAGGTGGCAAACTGGGTCTCATTACATCTGTTTTAAATTGGAGAAAGCAGTGTTGTCCAGACCAACGGTGCAAATTCAATTTTCCAGACAATTTTTACAAGTAGTGCTATTATTGCGTGAGTGTATCAAATGTTACTAGAAAAAGACTGGAATAACTACATGATGGCAACATACCATCTTCATGTCTTTTAGATACAGAGACACACACAGTTTAAGCCCAGCATGTTTATTGAGAACAGAAATAGGAAGAAGGTTTGAAAGACTTCTAATTAAAGTCAGTGATTCGCCTGAGTGAGCCGATCCTTGGACTGGCGCCGCCCCAGTCGCTGTATCTGCGGTATTCGCCGGGTCTCAGGTAGTAGGTTCTTCCCTTGTAGTTGGGCTGGTCATACAGCAGCCAGTGGCCGTCAACCACGTTGCACGAGTTAATGTCAGACATACGAAAGCGGTCCTGGACATTGGGGCAATCGTCGCTCACCTCCTGCATTTGGCCGCTCATGTCTGGACGCTCATACAATCTTATTTTGTAGGAACCACGATGCTGCAGGAGGAACATTTATGAGTCAGTTTTTATTAATATGCTAAATAGTGAACATAAAAAGTCCATTAATAGTCCTGAAGTGTTAATTTACACCTATCTAATACTATTTGGAGGTTAGCACATACAGTTACACCAAGAACGGTTTGCAAAATCTCAACCAGAGGTCCTTAACCCTGAAGCTAACCTTCTACCACCATGGTAGTATTATTGGCTACTTTTAAATTTCATTAAAGACCGATTAATGACCGTAGTCTTACATATTTTGTTTCTGAACAGGTGCATATTGGTACATCTGATACATACAGTGTGTAGACGTTCAATATGTTTATGCAAATCTCCTAAAATATTAACTTACAACTATTCCCCTAATTTGTACATTGTTGTACATATTCATGTATATTCATTCTGTAGCTAAGAATTAAAATACAACTAGTAGAAGTATCAAATGTTAACATTGTATTTAAGTGCTCTTTGACTTTTCTTCTTTTTAATAACTTGATTTTGAGGTATTAATGGTTTTCTTTCCCTGACCTATTGTTTTCACAGCACAATAAATCAGTGTACCCACATAAATCAATGACTGTTTCCTAATTAACTGCCTTGACACCTCTTTCAAACCATCTTAGGCTTACCACAGGAATCATGCGGCAGGAGCGGATGCAGTCGTTGATGCCAATCATGCGCTGGTTGTCGGAGTATTCCCCCCTGCGGAGGAAGTACTGGTGGCCCAGGTAGTGGGGTCTCTCGTACACCATGAAGCAGCCACTCTCCACCCGGATGGAGTTGCAGCGGTTGAAGTAGGGGTGCAGGTCAGCACAATCGCTCATGCACTCATGGTGCCGACCCTGGAAATTTCTGTCCTCGTAGAATATGATCTGCAAATGATTGTGAAAGCGGTGATTACGTATCCACTCCCAGGGGCTTACATGTTTCCATTCTGTATTTTCAGAAACAGCACATAAAGCTTACCTTTCCCATGGTCATATTGATGGGGGCCACACTGACGCTCAATCGCCGTTCTCTGTGCCACTGTCCTTTTATATTAAGTAGCTGTGTGATGGCACAGCATAAAGTATTGTCATCCAAATAGGTTTTATAACACAAATCTGGTTATGTATAGCGACGCACCCCAGTGTGATGATGAGTTATTGTTGTCTAGTTTTCACATGTTCATCACTATTGATCAAAACACCACAGTGTGCTAGTGACCTAGGGGTCACTGCTCACAGTATCAGCAAAACAAAAGGTGTTATTTGTGTCCTTTTCATTCAAAAAGATTCCTAACCTTATATGCCAGGGATGGAACAAGGCTTTTTCTATCCCTAAGCAACCCCCACTATGTTGAAGTACATTAAGTGTACATAAAGACTTAAGGCGCTGCAAAATATTTCTGCACAGAATTAACTCATAACAAAAAACACAAAACCAATACAATCTCTGTAATTTCATCATCTGTGGGACTCATGATGGCCACAGGGTCCTTTGTACTTTTATCCACATTTTCTACAATGAACTGATGAAAACAATGTGTTGTACCTTTTGTCATTTTTTACTTCTAAAAAGGCATGCTAGCAGGATGATACCAGTCAACCACTTCGGTCTAGACTGAAATGTGTCAACAACTATATGTATATGTATATATATATATATATATTTATAAATTTAGTAGATATTTTAAGTTTAAGTAACTTTAATTTCCCTAAGCATAAAACATAATAACTCCCAACTTGAAATCTAGCGCCACCGTCATCAAATGTCCAGTGCTTTGCTTAATGAGCAAATACCTGCGAAAGTGATGACACTTCCATCAGCCTCAGCTGTAGTTTCTTTTTAGTGCTAATTTGCAATTGTTAGCATGCTCACACATTGAACTAAAATATGGAACAAGCTTGAAATCATACCTGCATTAACATTAACAGCAGTAACATCAGAATGCTAGCATTGCGATCGTGAGCGTGTTAGCATTTAGCTCAAAGCACTGTAGTGTTTCAGTCCGTTACTAATATTTAATTGAATGTATTTTTATGGAAACATGAATGCAACTATTGCCTTGTACCACAGCATTTACTTTAATTAACGCCACACGTCTGTAGATGGTCTTTTAGTCAAAACACATGTATTACCTGTCCAGCACCTGAGCTATGGAAAACAAATATTTTTTTAATGTATTGGCATGTCTTATCTTTCCCAGTTAGGAAGAGAAACACAGTATGTGCCTTGCCAGTGTTTGCTCTATGAGAGCTATCTCTGGTGTAGCACTGCGATCTTGAAAAACTTTATAATGAGGCAGCGCATTCAATTAGACATTAGAGTTAACTGAGTGTTGCCTGTATTTTCTGCTGCCATCTGACATCAGGGCAGTAGTGATTCAGAACCACCAGAATCTGTAGGTCAATGTCAGAGTCAAGGTCAGAGTAATAGACTCATTTATTTTCATGTTGCTTGAACATGCCATTTTTTGTTGGGTACATTTAATTCAAAAGGAAATTTTTGTGTCAACTTAGAGATCTCAAAAAATGGTAATAAATGAAAATTAGGATTATTTGTTGCCTTTTTTATTTACTAGCATGCTGAAAGATTGAAATGGTGAAGGTTGCTTCCTTTGTACAAAACTTCCTGTACTTGCTGAGGTGGACAAGGGCCCTTGAACACGACATTATTTGCTGTTTCTGAGATCCAAGTGAGATGTTTTCAAAGGCCCAAGAATCTATACACCATGACACAAGAAACTGAGGCTTTTTGTCCACCAACAGCCCAAAAATTAGCATGAAAAATGTTTGAAAACTTGCCATTTGATTTCCCAAAATCACATTTGCAAAATAAAATCTCTCTAGACACTGTAAAGCTCACCAAGCACAGACAGCTGACACAGAGACACAAAGCTGTTCTATAAACCTCAATCCAATGTCATGAGATCAAACCTTTTGTTATTCTAATGAGCAGGCTTTTGGTGCTTTTGCCACCATGCCAAGGTCTTGATCCCATTCATACAGGACAAAACCCTGATTCATCTTTGCCCCTGGTCTAGACTGCCACATTATAGACTCTTGTTATAACATAGGATGCCCATAAATATATTGTATTCGGTTTAGTGTTTCAAATGTTTTAAATAAGGATTACACTTTAGCCTATAAATAAATAGATTTGCATCAAAACACGGTAAACCACAGTGATGTAATAATACTGCAGTCAATATATGGGTTGCTAGCAGAACTGCCGATCAGAGTTCTGAAGGGGGGATTCTGAGATCTGAGGGGAACTCCACAGATTTTACACTTCGTCAAGTCTGGGAAAATAATCCTGATGATGTCATAGTGATGTAATCAGGGTTATTTTGGCTTAGGCTTGGTAAAGTTTAATTTCTAATGGCCTGCGTTACAAACTTGACATGTGGAGTTTAAAAGATGTGCTCAAGAGATGCTATCACGGTGCATTATGCAGTAGTCTGCTTTTTCTGCAGCATGGCCCATGCCTCTGCTGGTTTGATTTTGACCTATTTTCAATATCTGTCTCTTGTGAGTTCCCCATCTTTGTTTGAATTCAATCCATCCAATTATCTAACTAGATATTGTAGATTTCAGATCACAGGTTTTGCATGTTTACTTGGAATCAAGTACAAACCAGTTCAAAAACATGCTGTAAGTTTAGCTTGTAAATGAATTTTCTTCCTTCAAGGCAGCCACTGGTTTCCATTCACTAAAATAAAATCATTAAATCACTGATGCATAATTGTTGCATATGAATGCAAAACACATCCACTACACCATGGGAAACATTTATTTCCATTCGAGAACCAAGAACACACTGAACTAAAAATATAGAACAAGTGAAAATGTAAAAAGTCACAAATATATTTTACATTACGTTATTTTTTTTGTTATACAATTTGCCTTCTGCTTTTAATTGCAGAAAAAAACGCTGAGTTTGACAAAATATATTGAGTTTAAAATAAAATAACACTGGCTACATTTTACCTGAATTATAAGCACAAATATGACAGGGATATTAAAGAGTTAGGACTGAGTTGTTGTGCAAAAAAATATCTAAGGAAAAATGTTATTATATAATGAATATCTATCATTTAAATTGAATATCATTTATATTCATATGCAGGCTTGTTCAGTATTTGTAAACAGCCCAGCAAATTGTCTTTTTCTGATATTCTGAGCAATTTAAATAATTTAAGGCTAACAGGTTTCAACAGGCTTAAATCTCTTTCTACAATGTTAAAATAAAAAAAGCAATGGGAACACACTGGGATGTCACCTGTTACTTAGAAAGCACAGTTTAACATGTGACAGCTCACTTGAAGGGCAAATCTAGTGAATTTCACGTGCTAAAAATACTGCCAAATCTGGGTGAGCAGCTTGGAAAGCAGGGAGCAAACCAAGCCCTACAGAGACACAGCAGCTCTTAAGGCACACTCACATCATCATCTGTGATGACACATCTGTCCCTGTGTGCTTAAAAATCCTAGAATATAAAAGTATGATTCCTGAAATACAAAATTGCTAAGAAACCAGTACACTTTCATGGATGCATTGTGCTGTTCAAACTGCTAAATATGTACTTGAACACATACATCTAACGATCAGCCTGCTTTTTAAAGAATATACTAAATTGTCATGTTGCTGTTACATCCGCACAGGCCACAGTCAAGTAACCATACTACATGAAAACTTCTTCACATCATCTCACTGAAAAATGGTAGCACATAGTATTATATGATGACCAATCAGACAACAAATCAGAAGGTCCCGAAAGTCCTGACACCAATAAAGCCGAGCAGAGGCTACAACATAAGATGCAGTGGCACTTTCAGAACATCTTAATATTAGTAATAATCTTAGGATTGACTAAACAGCTCAGTGAGGCTAAAACATGCATGCAGTGTTGCATTTTTCATATCCTTTCAAACTAATGTGAACACCGATCCAAAGAAGATGCGCAGCATTGTGTCATTGTACAGGAAGGTAACAAGAGAGAGAGTTGAGATGGTGAGAAAAAAAGATCTTATCTTCTCAGCTACATCTTGTAATCACCATGTAGCTAGCAGATTTCTGCTGCAAGGTAACAATGCTACGAATTAGGCAAAATATTTAACAGTAATAGGTTCTTGTTATGTTCAAGATATATTGGAAAGACAATTGATCTGAGCTACTACTGAAGTACTGAAGAAGCTTTTGTTTCTGTTTTATAATCAGATTTATATATGTATTTGTTGGAATTCACTTTGTTTTCATTATTGTACATTTGTAGGGTTTTTAAACTAAATAGATTTTTCACTAAGATTATGTGTTAATTATCCACTTTGAATACTGCAACGTACAGTACGCAATGTGAGCCACTGTAACGTAGAGTAAACTTATATCATGCAACTGTATTAAAACATCAATATGTAAACAGATCTGAGTGCTGCAAGTCTAATAAGTCCTTCAAGGTGAGAGCTTTCCTTTGTTGTGGCGAGTTGGTGGGGCTATGAAATCACATTAAACATACTGCATTATGTTGTAAGGCACAAGCTGAACAGTTGATAGATTATATGTGTTAAATCCATGGAGAAGGAAGAGGAAGTAACTTAAACTGAAATGAGAGGTTGTGGTGCTGTGTGGGATTTTCCCCCTGAGAAACTGAGATTTAGCCTACATGAGAGGTTGGGAAGGGTGAAGCATGGAGGCATCCGCTGGCTCTGTAGCCTCTGGCAGGTAGTGATAGTCCTTGTGGTGGAGATGTCGGCGGTACTTAGGCTTCAGATGGACCTGCAAGTGTGGAAACATCGGATTCTGTGAAGAAAAAGATGACATTAAGACTCAGTGAAGGTTTGTAGAAATGGAGAGGAAGTCACAAACAGGAAAGAGTCAAAAAGAAACAGTGGTCCAAAACACACAAAAAACAATTTTCATTGGATGGATCTTCCACTACTCATTTAAGCTCTTTCCAATGGGATTACTTGCCTTCTATTTTTATTTATTGTCACTGCTCCTTGACATCCGTGCTTTGATGAGACGGTTTGGCTAAACTCTTTTTAAAATGCAATAATAAACATCTTGTTTTTTTTGGTTAGTATTTAGTCATTTCAGATGTTTACAATCACTTAATCAGTTAAGGGATAATCTTCTTGCATTGGAGTCTATAAAAAGTAGGGCTGGGTGATATGGACCAAAATGTCAAATGCCAGTACTGTTAGGCTGAATACTGGTATAAAATATAGGAAGGGGAGGGGAGATGCAGAGACAGGGGTTGCGTGGTGAGGGAGAGAGACGAGCAAACGCTTGCAGGAAACTTATTAATTAACTCAACATCAAACTATATTGTCTAATTTTATGTCTTTCGAAATTATACTCTTCAGAAATTATACGGGTATACCTCATTATACTGATATACCGCCCAGCCCTAATAAAAATCCCAACTTCTGTCTTTAAATTAATATTTCTACAAGTGTCCTAACAGGCAAGTAAAGACAGTAGAATGACTTTTCAATTTAGATGACATCAGCCTTGTTGACTGTGTTCACCGTTCTGTTAGTTCAAGATTCCCATCATTGTTGACTCTGGATTGTCAACAATATGAGTTTGGAGCAAGCTCTTTTGAGCATGTAATTAGGTAATCTAGCCAGGCGTGCCTGTCATGAAAGCATACGTAATTAATAGCGTAAAAGTATCTTTCCTGCAACGTATTTTTGTTCAGCGACACCGACAATCACCAAATCTGATTTTCCTTCTTTGGACTGCTTGAGATATAGTAAAAATACCCTTCTTACCTTTCCAGGGTCATGTTGCAGAACAATGGGCGTCATTCCTTCAGATCTCTGAGGATACAGTGGGTAAACCTGCTGCAGTGTGGGCTCTATAAACTGTTAGGAACAGACCAAAGTGAGCTTTTGGTTCAAAACAAGTTGACTGAACACAGAATTACAATGAAACACTTTTATTCAAGTGTTTGACTATTACACTTCCAATAAAGCAGAACCGGACGTTTGACAGAAAAATCTAAATTTTTCTAGATCTTTATTCATACACATGCTACAGCATAACATTTAACTACAACCTCAATAGATGTCACTCCATCAAAAAACTTGTACATTCAACAAACCCTTTATCTTCCAGCCGGTGAAAAAGAGAAAATTCTTTCCCACACAATTACTTGATAGAGCAGGTTCACATTTAAATAAATATGCCGCAGCTATATCCAACTGCTTTAATGGCTGTACTTTATGTTATAATTTGTCTGTACCTCTGGTGTCGTGTCCTCCATGACAGGCAGAGGAGGCAAGACAGAGCCTCCATGAGCGGGCTGGTACAGATATTCAGACTGCTGGGAGTACATGACTGGACTGGAGGGCATCGGTGACTGGACAACAAAACATTGACAACTGGTAAAAACAGGCCAAAGTCTCCTGAACTTAAAAGAAGGTAGGGTTTTATTTTGCCTACCTGGACAACACTCCACTGATAATGGTTTGGGGCACACTGAGGAGACGTAGAAAGAAAGCAGACTGTTAACTGAAGTTTAGACCACTTAAATGGTGAGAAATTAATGGATTTGCTGAAGGGCTGAAATTACCTGGTAGTGGTGATGGGCTGGTTGATGGTAGACAGGCTGGTGGGAGTGAGGAAGCATCACTGGAGGAGACGGCTTCAAGAGAATAAACATACGTAACACATTACGTAGTTCTTCTTTTTGGTCTAGCCTGTTGATGCACTCTGTCTTGAAATGCAGACTTCAAAAGTCAGTTCATTCTTTATTAATCCAAGAAGGCATTTTGGATTTGATTTTGAAGTACAGACAGGAAAAAACATATGCACAGACAGACAATTCTATTTTTTGTTTTTTTGTATGCATTCCAAGGTAGCAAATGTGTTGCTCAAAAACACTTTACCAAATGACTTTTCCGTTAAATAAATACATTTTTCCCACAGAGATATTATTTTTAAAAATGTATTATGGGTTGGATAGAAACAGAACTATAGAATAGATAGAAACAGGCTTTGGCAATAATGTTGTCATAACATTCATGCTAATAAAGCTTTCTTGAATTGAACTGAATTGAAAAGAAGTGGAAGGTGCGGGCTGACTGCTAAGTTTGCCAGAATAGTCCATTCTGTGCAGCACTGTTGCGCAGCTGACTTTAATGTTGCCATGTCAGAGCTACCCACCAGCATCCCTCAAGCTCAACCAGTATAAATTCAAGTCCACCCTGTATTAAATGTTGCATCACACAAGAGGATCTTTGCTTTTCAGTGAGGAATTCTATGTCAAGACTTGAAATTACATGTTTTTAATGACCAGTTGTTTAGTATTGCTAAATATTCAATATTTAAGTCAAGCGTTATGTGGGTGTGATATCAGTAAGTACTCACAGGCCAGTGGCGTCCAGGAGGGTTCATGTTGGGGCAGTGGAAGTAGGCCACGCCGTTGTGATAGGTGTAGGGATTGCCTGTGGACGTAGTCAGGTACACTGTCCCACAGGACATCGGCAGAGGCATGTCAGGGAAGGCCACAGGGGTGGTCTTAGCTGGGAAAAAGGCATTAAACAAAAAACAGTGAGCCTGTGCTTTTTACTGGGCATTTCAAAAACTATTCACCTTGTGGGCCGATAACAATTTGTGAGAAGCCAGTACTGGCCAGTACAGTGCCCAGGACCTCTAGAAACAGACAAATCACTTCGAAGAGCATCATAAATAGTGAATTGTTATTGTACTGGTGAGCTACAGCTACAGTGCTGAGTGGCGTCCCTGTGTGATCAGGGGAATGCCTAATATCACAAGGGAATTAAAGCAAGCAGTGATATAATGAGAACTGAAACTTACCAAGTCTAGGGCTGGAACTAACAACTACTTTGATAGTCGATTAATATATCCATTATTGAAACGAATAATCTATTCGGATTATGAATCGCAAAATGACACAAAGCGTCTTATTTATCTATTAGCCTTTAAATTAAACCTGAGGTTGTTTTAGGCATGTGCTAATTAAGAGTCAAGACAATAAAATAAATACTGCTTTCAAAAATGGATCTTTTAATGAACGCTTCTACTACAGCAACAGAAATTGCTACTGAAATTGCTACTGAAGTCCTGATAAGCAGCTGATCTGCTGTTTAGCGACATAGCAGTTTACACGCCAGTACTGCAACACCCCGGACTGACACTGTATACAAAGAAAGGAATAACATAATTTACAAGAGGGGATCAATAATAACAATTTTGTGGTAGACAGCGTTTCACAACAAATATAGTTTCCCCAAACCCCTCAACTCACAAAACTCTATGATTTTTTAAAGGAGTTTTGGGCAGATTAGCAGCCGCCTTACGCACAGACATAACTGTTTTCTCTTCTTTAGAAAGTATGAAATTGTCCGGTGTTCTAATCTTGCACGCTCGGCAGCAACATGTTCTCCAGCTGGGAATGTCGCCATGAGTGATTCATCGTTTATGATTGTAAAGTCAGGGCACATCTGGAATGTGAACGCGGCCATTGTGTATCATAATCAAACTGACCAACTGTATAGAAAACGTTTCAGCTCATAACGTGAACTTACGGCTGCGGACCGATGACGTCATGAACGGATCGATTATTAAATTTGTTGGCAACAAATTTAATAATCGATTTTTGTCGACTACGTTGATTAGTTGTTGCACCCCTAACCAAGTCGATACCAAAATTCTGAAAACATGTTATGTCATTTTTCTAGGTACCAAAAGTACCAAAGGAAACGGGACACAACAAGCAGAAGATGTCACCAAGTGCAGCGACAGCTCCAACTCGCTGAAAAGAAAAACAGTAAGAGTCGTGTATAGAAGTACTTTCCATATTATTATTTTTGTTTGAAACAGCTGGCACTGATGTGCTGCCTGGCCAACTATGTAACAAACGTTTGAAATGACTAAATACTAAAGGCTGCTGTGTTTAGGCAAACGTAATGTAAACACAGCTCATAGTAGTTGGCAACAGTCCTTACCATACAGTCTGTGTCATCTGTCATAATGTCTTTAGCTTTTTCAATTAATTTTTCCAGACTAATGGTCTGTCACTTACACAACTCCTCGCACTCTAAGCAGAGGTGGGTGTGTAGCCTCTGCTGTTTGTTTTATTTAAAATTTATTTTATTTTTTACAGTTATTGAGCTATAACTGATAATTATTAAAAGGAATGTATGTTGAAGTACATGGCATTTATTATTTAGTTAACGTGGTAGCAAATTTGTTATTGAGAATTGTGGAATTTGGTATCAACTACAAAATATCTGGTATTGTGACATCCCTATGTCAAAGCACCTTCAGTTTTAGACGGTCAACTTACTTTGTACTGAAGCTTGCTTCTTGCGGACGGCCTGACCAATGCTGAGCTTCTTGTCTTTGAAACAGATTCCATTAGCCTTTAATGTAGTAGATGAGGGAACAGATGCCACATTAGACAATAAACTCTGTTAGATAAACTACATCATTATATGTAGCTTACGTTTAGTTGCAAGATACTTAAATTTACTTTACTTACATTATGAAGAATTTTCAGAGCATCATCTTGAGTCTCAAATGTAACAAACCCATATCTGTTCAAAGAGACAGAATCAAGACAAACCATGTCCGTTAATCTGTGACTAATGCTCAAAGTCAAAGGATAGACAGTTATGGCTGCATACAATATTATTCAGTCACTTAATGTATATAACAGGAACAGTGCAATTAACTCACCCCTTTGACATTCCTAAGCGATCTATCACAATCTTCACCTCTTTTACCGCACCGTGTTGAGAGAAGACATGTCGCAGGTCGCTCTCATTAACCTTTAAAAACACACACATTTCTGTGTTATCACACCAAAAGGAGGGACCGTGGCTGCTGATTTGGTCCAGTTCATTTCCTCTAGAATTAATCATTTCAGATAAATTATTGTATCAGCCAATAGTAGTAGGAATCGTATCTAATAATGATACACAAATGCTCATTTGGTTAAACATTTGGGAGGGCAGATTTTTGACAAAATGTACACTGAATTTTAGAAACCAAATAACAAAGGCTGGGAGGGGGGCACTGAGTAACTTCAATGTAAAAAAAAGCCAAGAAACATGTGGTTCCTCAATGATGACATGATGTGTTACTTTTAAAGACAGCTGCAACAATTAATCAGTTATTTATCAACAATTTAATTAATCCCCAACTAATTTGATAATTGCATAATTGGTTTGAGTAACTTTTTTAAGAAAAGTACAAATTCTGATTTCAGCTTCTTAAACATGATTTTTTTTCTGGTTTCTTTCCTCCACCATGAACAGAATATCTTTGGGTTGTGGACAAAACATGACATTTGACATTGAGTAAATAATTAAGAGATTAATTGACAATGAAAATAATCTTTAGTTGCAGCCCTACTATTAATTTAACAATTGACCTTTGATTTGATGACAATCAAATAAAGTATGTAATGTTCGGACTTAACAAGGGAAAACTAATTTGTCTTTTGAAATTAGAATAATATCAGTAGAGAGCTGACAGGAAGTGAGAGGAGAGAGATGGGGGATGGACACAGGACATTGGTGAATATTATTTTTTGATTACTCAAATATTCTGTAAATCTTGGGAATCATCTATGAGGCCATTTACACCAGGCTTTAACTCAATATCATATCCAGATTGTATAAGGATATGACTTTAACCTGATTAAATTTACACCTGGTATTAATATGTGTCTCCAGCATCCACATTGAGGCCCGAACACCATGTCCAGCTCAAACAACCAAATGTCACATCCTCCTCTTGCTGATTGGATCACAATCAGTCCTCAATACGTAAGTGCATTAAACTTACTGTAGTAAAGCACAATTGACCAACTGAAATGCTATCACCCAAAACACATTTTAATGGGAGGTATAACTGGGGTTTATAATTCAGATTTCATTGAGAGAATGTTTTATGTATGACTAAGAACTTTTTCTGGAGAAATGTGGAATTACTGTTGAATAACATTAGGCCTCCTAAGAATTATGTTAATTCTCATCTCACAGACTCATTCTGACCATAGCTTGATAACATGTTTTGCTGCTGCCTAGTGTCTACCCTTCAACAGTAAGACACACACGCTCAAACATGCACTGTGCCTGTGCAAATTTAGCAGCTCTCACCTTGTAGTCAATTCCCCCGACAAAAATACGATTGGGGATGACAGTGCCGAGGAGGGGGGCATTGCGGATCAGGCTGTCATCATGGTTGTCTGGAGTTAACACGTCAGGGGGGGAGGAGCAGCTGCTGTTCTGGGAGGATGTGAACTTGAATAAAAGAAATTGACAGCAATTAAGGTCTAATTTTGGGCCAGTAGGAAACAACATAGGTATCACCTTGTAAGAGCAAGTAGTGACTATATTGAGATTAGTAGATCTGGTGTGTACTAGGATTTAGCAGTTTAGGACCACTAAATCACATTTTTATGTACACAAAAAGAATTTCAAAATTAGTGTGGGTATGGACATAAGGACACTTAGTTACTTGATAGTAAATCAAAAGAAAATCACCAGTGTTATGTGTTCGTACCAGACAACAACAACGTTAGTTAAATATTTTTTATCTGGCAAGCAAACCACAAAGCAACTACAAAGCAAAAAACCCCACAACTATTGTTCTTTGGTGTCAGCGGAAAAAACAAACTACAAACAGTTTCTTCTTAATCACTCATTGAAGTCCAACAAACAACATAATAAACAGTCTTTTAAGTTAAATGAAGCTGATGCACCTGGAGCCAGTATATAAAATGAGCCAACAGCAACTCTAACAACATGGCCAAAGTTAACCCTAACCCTAACAGTAACATAAAGGTAGAAATGCCAACAGTACACTGTGGTGACATTACAACTTCCAAATGTATATGTCAAAAAAAATCTTTAGTTTAATAAAGTTTATTAAATATTCAATAATAGATTCATTCATAAATGTGTCTTTTTTTCTCCTTTGGCTATCACCCTACCCTCAAAAAAACTAACTTTGTTGCTTCTTTGCAAGCTAGCTCTGACATAAACAACAGTAAGTTAATTATGAACCTGAAAAGTGTTTTGTAAAGGTTACCTTTATGAGAATGACTTCTTAACCACCAAGTACTGCTTTTTAGTTAGCTAATTTCAATAAAATTACTTTTTTCCTCAGTTATATATCAGGTTAAACTATGGGTTAAACCACTTACCTTTAAGTCTTAGCTAACAGTTACACAGGGCGCTAGCATTTTTCTGCTTGGTGGATTTTAGTAAACTAACGTTAAGCTAAAGGAAACAGCTGGTAATGTATAATGGAATAATCTCACAGCAAATATATACCAACCCCAACTGCCACACTAACTTAAGAAGCTATTTAATTTAAAATAACTTCGCTAACTATAACGTAATTACCATAAACACTGTCATGCCAGCTAAGGTTGTTTTGCCAACAGGGCGGTAACGTTAACGTTACGGCCAGACTTAACAGTTCACTCACCGCGGACTGGTTCTGCACTTCCATAGCCACATTCAGCTGGTTAACTTCCGCCTCCGAAACAGGTACAATAGTTATAATCACACATTAATCATGACCTTTTGAGATAATGCTAACAGTTTAGCTCATGTGCTCCCTGAGTCACCTCCTCCAACAGCCCGTCTGTGCTGTAACGTGAACTACCCCTGCGGTCTTGGCTCCCGCGACCCCTGACCTTCTTCATGGCCTCGTCACCCCGGACGTTACTCCGTGATTCGGCCACAAACGGCCCCTTCCGCCAACCGTTCTTTTAAATAGCCGCGAGTTGTATTTCCTAAGATATTCAACTGTTTTGTGCCCGTATCAATGGAAGTTTTACTTGTGGTGACACCAACACTAGAATCCAGTATTTCCACAGAGGATGCCGCTCAATCCCGCTCTTCTTTCTCGCTGAAAGCCAACAAACGTCGCTGTACAGGCCGCGTTAGAAATGGCCGAAGCAGTGGGGCTTTTAAAGTCACATAACTGGTGAAAATGAGATAATTTAGAAATATGATAACTTTTAATGGGCGGTGAATACTTGTTTTACATACTGTAGTAGAGAATATGAATCCTGGAAGTTACATGGCAGCCATGGTTCACATTGGGACCTCAGTGGACAAAGATTTTGAGTATACTTTAAACTGAAATTGTAGATAACAGTTGCACACATTTATAAAACATGGGAGGAAAGGGGAAAGAAAAAACAATAAAGAGCAAAGAATTCATAACTGTTTTGTAAGTAGTACTTGAAACCAGATTTATGCAGTATTATACATTCCCCACACAGGGGCGCAATTTCTGTGGAAATAAAAATGTCTTAAAGGGCAGGTTTCATGCTGTCTGTAGACTACTGTTTTCTTTTTACTGAACTCAAGATATTTAGTAATTATCTTTAATAAATTCAAGAAGGACAAACCTGAGAAATTGTTGTACTAGTTTTATAGGAATAATTGATACATTATAACCAAACAACTTGTTTTTTTGATTTCTACTTAAAATGTATATATATTTTATGACATTTTCCTTATAAGTGAACCCTTCATTCCCAACTTTAGTAGCTGCTCACTCTGTGCTGGTTATTAATAAATAGGGATTGATGCACAGGCAAGAGATTTCACAGGCAGGAAATCCTCAGAAATCAACGTTTAAGCAGTCAGAGTCTCAACGCATGTCTACTTTTCGATCCTGAAGAAGCCACTTTGGATGTTGCATACAAGCCTCATAGAGCTATAATTTCTCTATGATTGCCGACAAAGTGCTCTGAAACACTGTCATTTGCGTCTTATGCCCCCCACCTCTTCCTCCTTCTTCCTCAGACCACAACAAAGCGACAGTACAAAGCCTCCAAAGTGTCTCCAACAGAGAGAAAATCACCCAAATTAGTAGCTGTTAATATCAGTAATGGTTGAACAACACTTAACAGGGGCAAAGGGATCTAAAGTGTTCTTAGGCTTCCCTAGAACACATCCATACTATTGCAGATACATCCGCAAACATAGTTTCAAATCCCTTTTCTTTAAACTTTAGAGCTTATGATGTTTTCAGTGTATAATTCCTCTCTGCCTGTCTTGCACATTTCCCATCATTACAACCTCCTTTCTCCAGATTGTTTGTCCTCATCTGAGTAATGTGGGCCACACCATTACTTGTCATTCATTTCCAGCTTTTCTTAATTGCCGGGTGAATTTGCCATCGAGGTCTGACTGTGCAAAATGAGATGGGCATGTTTGATAATTACAGCAATTTACCAGCTAAAAGTCCTTTCATACTCCTCAAAGATCATTTAAGATGCAAGCGCTGTCAGGGCAACTTGCCTGGTTGTTTGAGTTTTCACTGAAAATAAGTATGAGTAGAGTGTGAGGGTTTTATCTATAATAATAATAATAATAATAATAATAATAATAATAATAATAATATATATTATTATTATTATTATTATTATTATTATTATTATTATTATTATTATGTTTTTTTCTTGTGAAGAAGCATGCATGGTTCTGCTATTGGACCATTTTTGTTAAGAGTGTGTTAAAAGCCTTTGAACTGCTTCTCATGATAATTTCAGAACTGAATTTACCTAAATCAATCAGAAATGACCACACATGGCATTTCTTATTTTCTTCCTATCTGTCTTCTTACCATTGGACACAAACCTCTGAGTTTAACTTCATTTTTTGATAGAATAGTCATTCATTTCTTTATCTGCCTTGTTTACCTGAAATGTTGGGATGTGAGTCGTGAACTGAAACAGGACTTTTGATGCAAATATAACACTGACAAAAACACAACAAATCCATTATAGCACATTACACCAAAATGCGACAAACTGAGCATTTTCTGGTCTGCCACAAAATACTCTTGAAATGTAGAAAACACAGGTTGCAGATCCGTGTTTAAAGCAAAGTGAAGTGTTAGCTGCTACACAGCCAGTTTAGAAATCTGAATCTGGAGTGGACAGCTTGTAAGGGATCAGGATTTCACTCACAGTTGACGACTTCCTTAGTGACAATTGTGAATTTGAGCGTTACCAACAATTCCACAACAGACATACCCTTAACCTAATCTAACACTATGTTGAAAAACATTGTTTCACCAACCTTCTCTGAAAGTTTTAAGTATGTTGTACCAGAAATTTGCTCTGGGATTCACCTGAAGTGCAGGATGACCTCCATCTCACCGCATCTGGGCAAACACAATTGGCCATATTTGAAATAAGGAAGCCAGTGAGGTTTTACATCATGAACTTATGAATAACTACTACATTTAAGTGTGTCATTTGCCGTCACCTTCCAACCTGACAAGCTGTTTTTCTTATCTGGTGCCCCCATCGGCAAGAAGTCATCAAAACTATCACAAATGATCACAGAAATGTTGAAGGACAGCAACATTGTCAAACTACTCTTACAAAAGTTAAGAATGACAAATGCTGTTGCTTCTCTAGTGAAAACAGTTTTGTCTCACAGCCACTTCACAGAGATGAAAGTCTGGGTGCCACAACGAACAAGCCTATTTCCAAAAATGTAAACTGTTCTTTTAAATTTTGAGACTCACAGAGTAAAAAAAGCAGATACAGAAGAAATACAGGTCAAATATCAGGTCAGACATGCATGTCCCATCGATAAAACTGCCATGTTACCTCAGTCGGTCAGACAGTCGTGGAGACAGAGGTTGATGAAAAATGAGCCATAACAGAAGGGTTCGACTCTGGCTCTGTAATTACTCTACAAATCTCTGATTTCCCCTCCTTCATCTCCATACTATTTATAGCTGCTGCATTCCTCTCGGAGAATAAAATGATCTCTTTGAGACAGTACAATGCCAGAAATAACAGGTTTGGACAAACATTTGCTGAGGCGTGGTGGGCCTGGCTGACCATTACTGAGTTCCACTGTGGTTTCAGTCTACTGTTTTTCCCCCTGGTACATTTATTCATCTGTTATTCTAAATGGCAGTGGGTTTGCTGGGGGAGGTGGTGGCGGGTAAGATGTGATGGTTCAACAAAAGAGCTTGTGTGAAGGGCGATGAAAATCACTTTGTAGTCTGGCACAGCACAGCAAGGTCGGCTGCTTTCTTACATGTGAGGGAGCGGGCAAAAGAAAACACACACCCTCATAAACACACACTTTCATGTCTGCCAGTACTCAGGTAACTACGGGGCTTTCTCTTGGTGCTCCATTGTTACAATTATAGGACTTCACCAGCAAATATGATCAACTAAAACATGTGGCTTTGAGTGTGAATATGTGTACATGCAATCATGTGTAAGTGCCTTGAATGTGTGTTTAGGTTATCAGAGAAGGAAGGCTTTCCTTTCGACTGTTTCTTGTGAACTTTTGTTTATACCAAACAAAACAAAGATTATATCCTGCGTAGCATTCAGGCTTCAACTTATCACCGCAGGTATTCACACCATGCTGCAAAATGAAAATAAATACCAACCTTACATTGTAGACCAGATGACGCTAATTTATGTTAAGACCAAACTTTTTTTTTGTGAGTATTATATGAAATCTTCAGAGTAGTTTTGGTTATCCAGATCTTAATTTGAAAATACTTTCAATGATCCTGTATTTATGAATTCTCAAACCGACTCATTTAAATTTAGTCCTCACATGTATCAGGAGTACAGACAATTCTCAGTAAATTTGTTGCTAAATTAAACTCTTGTTCACCACAAATTCAAACAAATCAGAACTTGCTAGTTCAATGTCTTACTCTTTCATGCACAGCATCCCTTGCTAGCAAATATTGTCGGACATCTTTTATCTACTCCTTACAAGCCTGTGTTGGAGCATTATCTGTCGGTACTCTTTATTACAGAGATGGATTTGTGATTTGATAATTGAGTTTTTATGCAATCAGTTTAGCTAGCATTTATGCTAACTGTTTGAGACAAAATTGTTGCTATACACTGTCTCTAAAGTGTAATCATGTTCAAACAGCTTGACATAGGCCTATGGATAGCGATATGTAGTATTTACCAGAAAGCCTGATTCTGGCCCCGTATCTGTATCAATGAATTCTTGTCAGTGTAGATATACTGTTCAATGAAAGTGTAACCAAAGGCTGAGTTTGCTTTATAATACAAGTCCAGTTTGCATTTCTGTCTAATTCCATATTGGTTTTGCTTTCTTTAGTGACAACTTTCCATATTATTTTGTGCAGGTATGTATGCCAATCTGCTGTATTGTCAGTGTCTGATAGATGGCAGTGTAGCATGGCTGAGATATGACACCTTTTCAGTGTTTCTGTCTCCATTACACAAGGTAAAAACCCCAGACTACTGGCCAAAATGTGATTTTACTTCAAATGTGTAAGAGACTAAAAAGAGTGACTGTGATATATTAGCCCTCTTTCACAGCAGACATGTTGACTTGGCATCTTTGGAAAAGGTGTAGCTAATAAAAGTACTGATAGCTTTGTGATAGTCAAGTCAGTTCACAATACCGGGACCCAGAAACTGAAGTAGCTAAATCATTAATTTTACTATTTACACCTGTGCTTTTTATTCTGACTTGCCAAAATGTCTTTAAAGCAAAAAGGATGGGAGTCAGGGAAATAATCTTCTGTATTTTGCTCTTGTTGTACACATTCACTGGAGCTCCGTATAAGTTTTACAGTACATCACATAACTTGATTAAGCATATTAAGCCAAAAGCTGCTTTCATTGATCATACTGACAGATTTTAATTAGTCCATGTGGAATCTCAAATAAAACTATTAGCTACACATTGTTATGTGTTTCCTCCAGGGCTGTTTTTATATAGGAAGAAGAACTTGTGAATCAACATTCAGACCAATGGTGGATACTACAACTCCACATAACAGGCATTATAGACGGTCACATGAGACAGCTACAGTGTTATTGATTAATGCCATAAACGATGTGTCAATCACACTCTACCATATAAACATAACAGTACATTGTCCTTTCTCTGGCTTTCTCCAGTTGTTGTTTGCTCTTTTGTGAAAATGCTTCACCGCAATGGTGTTGCATTCCACAGCGACACCCGATGATTTCTCTAAATGTAGACATATTATTTAGGGTTTTATATGCCGGGGCCCTGGCTATAGTTAGTGGGTGTGCACACACTGACCTACAATAAAGTAAACACACTGAACTGGGCACTGGCCAGTGAACTAAAAGTGAAGCAAGTCTCCTTGCACTTTATTTTTATGTTTTTTTTTACCTCGCTTAATTCCTTTATTGGATGTAGCAGGTACAACACCTTTGGTACAATTCTCGGAGTGGAAACCACCCATCAAATCAGACATGGAGTCAATCCAGCTGGAGCTCATTTTATAGTATTTGTGAGCTCCATCTAAAGTACTCATTGGAATCTGGGAGCCTAAGTGGTAATAGTTATTGACATGGATGTGGTACCTGATCGTTCCTTCCTAAAGGATTAATTTGTTCTATCACACTTTACTATTGACAAGACAGTACCAGTCTTTCCTTATGATCTTTGCCCACAATCCCACAGTGGCTATCAACTCAGGAGGCAGGGTTATCCGACAGACTGATAAGCTTTAAAATTTATGGGTCCATTGCTCAGACTGATGTAGATCAAATTTTATCCTCTCACAATTACATCAAGCAACATGCACCCAGCAGTGTAGCCCCATATTTTCTGTCTGAATGCCTGTAAGTTCCCATCCACCACTGCAAAGGCTCTTTGTGTTGCGATAAGCTGGTGCAGGGTAGAGCAGGTGAGGACCCAAACGCAGGACACACAGGGCGGAGCAGGTACAGTTTGAAAGGTTTATTCTTTGCAACAAAAGGCGAGCACACTTACGACTGAGTGGCTGATTAACAGAGTCCAAACAAAGAAATCCAAAATCCAAAAACTCAGGTAACAGGCAGTGACACGACAGGACAGACTTGCAACACACGGCAGACAGAAGGGGTAACTCAACAATGACCGGACAAGGACTGAACAAAAACACCAAACATTTAAACACAGAGGTACAAACGAGCAGGGCGGGAGAAACTAATGACACACAGGTGAGACCACTAGGACAATCAAAGACGAGAACAGGAAGTAAAACAAGACGAGACACCAGGGCAGACTACTACAAACTAAAACAGGAAGTAAAGTTAACTGAAACACAATAACAAAACATCTTTAAACACAAGGACATAACA
>JAPMOB010218586.1:0-14184 GCA_029875015.1 Lepomis gibbosus | reverse complement strand
CAACTCAACTGGCCGTGCTTCAATCTGATTACAAAGAAGCTGCGAGCGAGGGAGGAAGGGTGCTAACAGAGTTTGGGTGCAGTCAGAAACTCAAGGGACACATTGGGGAGAAGAAACTTTACCCCAAAACACTCTACATACACACAAAGCTGCATGACAGCAGTGGGAAGCAAAAGTAGTGAATGTGCAATGTGAACGTCAATGCATTTAAAATAGAAAAGAAGTTCAGTGAGACATAAAACAGAAGCAAGATTTGTGATTTTTCTCGCGCCCTGACACACTTACTTTCATCTTTTAAAGACCTGGTATGAAAATAAAACGCTGTTGAAATAGACAGAGAGAGAAAACAAGGCTACACTGAGAAGAGAACAAACAAATAAACAAGACATAGTGAAACGCTCACGTTTGACTAAAAAACAGATGTGAGAGCAAATAATAAACATTGTAACCTGAAGGGAGAACATTTACATTGACCGTTAACAGCTTTAATATGAAGACCAAAGAGCTTCATCAAAACTACAAAGGCATTTTTTTTAACATCAGAGAAAAGATAAATTAATGTAATACACCTTTAGAGAT
Source organism: Lepomis gibbosus (assembly GCA_029875015.1). Taxonomy (NCBI): domain Eukaryota; kingdom Metazoa; phylum Chordata; class Actinopteri; order Centrarchiformes; family Centrarchidae; genus Lepomis; species Lepomis gibbosus. Next base: position 13,605 of record JAPMOB010218586.1, on the reverse strand, counting down.
CAACATCAGACATGCTAGGACAAAATAAAAAGAAAAAAAATGAAAGTAGGATTGATACAGAATAATTATATTCAATTATTTCCATTTTTTTTTTCTTTACAAATAACATACTGCTACAGTTAAAAGTAGTCAGCGACTAAAAACAGCTCCTTTGACAGAAGACAGATGCGATAGTTTCCTCGCCTTTACAGATCCTGTTTTTTATTTTTTCATATTTTCAAATAATACACAAAATGTTTAAATACATTGAGATTTGCCAAAAAATGAAAAACAATTGTTTTTCATTTTTCAAAAAGAAGAAAGAAAAGGTCTTAATTACAATACTCTATGCAAAAGCTTTCCTTTATGCTATTTTTCCTTAATCAACTTGAAAACATTTTGTTGTTGTTTCTTGTTGTGTTTGAACAGGTTTGCTGTTTTCACGGACTGTGCTTTTGACAGTCACTCGCGATTTGTCATTCTGCTGACAGGAGGACAGGATTTTATGCATAAAACTCCTTGGTTGGGGCCTTCTGATAAGCTGCGCCAGAGGGTTTCCTCTCTCCCAGGTCATAGCTGCCCTCATCCTTCTTCCTCATGCGGTAGACAAGGAGGAGGATGAGGAAGATGGCGAACAGGAAGCCAATCACTCCACCTGCGATAACAGCTGAGAGGCAGAGACAGAAAGGGAAGGTAACTGTCAATGCTCAGAAAATGAAATCAATGAATACTGTGCGTCCTTATGGAGTAAGAGACCTTAAACGGTAACTTTAGTATTTTTTAACCTGAACCCAATTTTCCCAGGTTTTTGTGTCTATGTGATAATTGAATCAACACTTTTGAAATTGGTCCAGTATTGGGCAAGTGCACTGCAGTCAGCAGCAGTGGAACAGGGCTGCACCATAATCTGTGCGGGTAATTGTGGCCCATCAAAGCATGGCCACTAAAGTGCTTGTTTTTGACAGGCTAAGATGGAAATGGAAATGAATTGGAAGTGGAAGTGGAAATGATCCCTACAGAGATATACCTTTTTAAAGAGTTAGATGCTTATTGTTAAACAGATTACATTGCATCACTGTCTCGCTGCCTACTCAATACTGAACCAGTTTCTGAAGACGTTACCCTTTAAATTTGTCCTAAAGAAGGCGTGTCTCAAGAACTGAGCTGCCTTGTTTTAGTCTAAGATGATTTATGTCTTCTATGTTGGACAATCAGATACAGAACAGTTAATTTTAGCAACTGCATCTGCAATCATTGCAACAAATTTCAATATTAAAGCAATTCCCCAGCAAATTATCAAAAAAACTGAGGGCTTAAATGTGGTGAAACCATGTGGAAACCAATGCAGTTACTTCATGTCGATGGGGAAACCCTTAAATTTGTCTCAAGAGATGCAAAGTCAATCGTTTTGTGTCATTCATTTCACATCTTCTAATGTGTGTCTTGTTGGTGAGTTCAAAAGTTAGTGCTCCATTTTGGGGAATTTTAAGGCTAGTTGATTGGTACAAAGAGCAGTGTCGTCCCCAGTGAGGTTGATTTGACAATGGTCTGTATTCCAATCAGTGACTGCTGACTGGGGCTTAAGAGGAAGAAGCTGATGGTATTGGTTCCTTTGCTTAACAGTTGGGGACAAACAACCAGCAATCAGTCCAGCATGACTTGAACTAAATCCTATTTCTATTCCTGAACAGTCTGATAAATCTCATCACAACACTTAATTGACAGTGACACCTTTATTTCTGATCAGCTATATGGGTTGGACTTTTTCAAATCACTTTTGTAGCTGATTTTATTAATAGTCTGTGATAAAAAGACAAAAAGTTAGCATTATAATGTTATGTAAGAAGTTACGTTCTTATGGTCATCCACTCTTTTATCTGTAAAATAAAATCTGAAGTACCTACATGAAGGAAAGTGTGCTAGTCAAAGCCATCAGGTGGCCATGTTTTCAAATCTTCCAGCAGTAGCCTAACATTTCGCAACCTAACAATATTCCATCTGTCCTCTACATCCTTTTGTTGTTCTTTGATTGCAACATATTTTGTCACATGAGTTACATAATACATAAAAAGGCACAATAAAGTACAGTAATAAAGTAATAAAGCATTAAGATAGACCCTAAGCCTGATTCAGGACTGTTTACATGACATCTCATGAGTTGATCTATGCCTTAAATGTGCGGGAGATATATGTATGGACATGATACGTAGACCCCAGTGAGACAGGGTTGGGAGGATAACTTTAAAAATGTAATCCGATACACTAACTTATTACTTACTAAAAAATGTAATCAGTAACATAATCCAAGTACCACAAAATAAAAGTAAAGTAGCCTGATTACTTTTGGATTATAGTGTTTCTGGGACCAGGCCCCACTGATAACTGTATAAAACACAGATTTTTTCACTGATTTTGGTGAAAGTGGATCATATTTGATGGAGAAATATTGAGAAAATATATTTCTTGTTTTCTCTCTGATGTCCCCGACTGCTCGTCAACTCTTTGGTTCACAGAGTTTTCTGGTGAACAGATAGCTTTACATGTTGCTGAAGTTAGTTAACAGCTGTTATTAGCTCAGTTAGCTGTGCAATCACTGGTCAAATTAGCTTATTCTGCCCGTACTGGGAGCTCGGAGCATAGGGGAAGTGTTAGTGTTTACATAGACTGTATAAAGGTGTATACACCTTTACTCAAGCACTGGAACTTTTTGGGACAGGAGCGAGGGGGCCCAGCAAGGAGTGATGGAGAGGTGCGGCGCCTGATTGGGAACCGGAGCTGGGAAAGCGGGCAACGAAACCTCGCTCAGCAGCCTGCCAAGGAACACGGCATGAACAGGACCGAACACAGACCAACAACGAATCCAGTACTGATGATTTACACAGAGCCTCTTGATGGATAGCTTTACTTTTTGCTTAACCGCTAACTGTAGACTGCCTGTAATGGTATCTGCGGCTTGTTAGCGGTTCTATTTGCTCACTCAGCACCGGGGTACTATGAGCTAAACCTGGTGTAACACCAAAATCTGTGACTTATCAGATTCTGTGACTACACCCAAACGACAATGTTTTCCTAACCATAACCAAGTACTTTTGGTGCTTAAACTCAACCAAGTACTTTTGGTACCTAAACTTTTGGTGCCTAACCTAACCAAGCTACAACCGCTTCACATCGTCAACAAAGCCTCTGGCGCTTAACTTCCCATTTGGGTCACAGAATCTGATAGGTCACACATTGTTCACTCACTGAGCGCTGTAACTAATCCACAAGGTCTGCATGACTGGGTGGGCACATAAACACACATTTGGCGCTACTGGTTCCTGTACACGCCAATCAATATCTACGACACGTCCCCCCCTAGCTTTGTGTTTTTACAGATACACGTACATATACCATAGACTGTATTGAAAAAAACATATACGGAGACAAATAGCTCTGCGTTTTCTGTTTAATGGAAACTTTCTGCTTAATGTTATTCCTATAAGTAATCCCCAATTTCACACAATATACCTGTAATCTGATTACATCTATTTTTTCTTTACTGTAACGGAATACAGTTACTTTTTTGTATCCTGATTACGTAACGCCGTTACATGTAATCCGTTACTCCCTAACCCTGGAAGCAGAAAGATTGGAGGTTAAACTTTCTGTAAAGGACACATTAAGGGAATTCTGAATAAAATCCACCCAGACTTTATTAAGAAATTTCCCCCCTTCATTCTTTGACCCTGACTTTCCTCAGTAATGCTCCTAACTCGCCACATGGGCTTATTTCACTCCCCTTCCCAATTATGCCTGTATGAGGTTCTTTATAGCTTCTTAATCTGTTTAAGGTCTCTCCTGGTGCTACAATCTGCCCTCTGCTCCACTTTAGGTTTCCACATGTTGACTGGCCCAACGTCCCCATGAGTAAAGATCATGGCACACACCCAGCTACCAAGCTCCAAGAAGCAGTAACGCAAGGCAGAGCGAAAAAAATTAAAATTAGATTATGGGCAATTATTTTTTATAGAAGTCATATGGGAGATGATGAGTAATGGTTATAATCTAGTAGAAGGGTAAAGAGAATGAGGTGGGGAAGGCAAGAAGAAAGAGATGAGCCAATGTGACCAAGGTATAGTATATATTTACATTTCCTAAGGCCTTATTCAAAGACTTTGTGCAGGAAATACATATTTTTTCTATGACAATCCATGAATAATATGCAAAAGATGAAATAAGACTATCAATAGGAGAGAGATGTGAGCTGAGTTCTCATATAACCAACGCTGTCCTGATTTGTCCTTGTTGATGTTGTTTCTGCATATTGCCAACACCAGATGGATATCGCAACAAAGTAAAAGTGAGGTGCCAATCACTGTTTGCCTCAGACACGCTGGGAAAGAGACGGCATCAGAGAGTGCAGTGATTTCGAGTCCGATAATTTCCTTTCCACCGTCTTTCATGTATTCAAAGCGAACAACACACACTTGAAACACCCACAATGCTGTGAACTCTACAAGGTCCCGCAGGGGGGCGCAGATGGAGTTTATTAAAAGTAATTATTTTGAGAAGTGGATCAGGTGGGACACATCACGGAAAATATTTCTGAGATTTCCAAGACTTTTCTTTTTACCAGAAATATGCTGACATGGTGTAACATATAGGAATTTCAGAAACACTACCTAGCAAACTAAATAAACATTTATTGGTGGAGCATCAAACTGAAAGGCTGCATTCATCATGGGCTTGATGGCATTTTAAAGGAATACTTCTGCATTGAGGAAAATATGCTTTCTTGTCTTTTGGTTATGTGCGAGATGGCCCTGGTACATTCTTGTTAGTACATGATACACAGTAAAACCACAATATGTCTTACATTGTATAGATTAAACAAACAAGACATAATGTGTAAATAATTAGTGAGCTTTAGAGGGGCTGGTAGGTAGATTATGTTACCTTCAGACTGTTTTCCCCTGTTGCCGCTCTTTGAGTAAGCTAAGCTAACTGGCTGTTGGCAGTTCATGTGTACCATGCAGACAGACAAGAAAGCTAATAAGTGCATTTCCTAGAATGTATAACTCTTCATTTAAGATAGGCCTCAACATATCTTCGCTCAGCTACACAGAACAGATCTGAGCATTGCCTGTGACAGGAAATCTGCTATACCATCCAACCAATGTCCAAATATAAAAAATACCTACTTTAAAACACAAACTGGAGTCAAATTAATAGTAGGCTACATACGGTATATGTTTCTCTATGTGTTTATGAAAGGGTTTGATGTTTATTGCAGCACACGACACATACCTGCCAACACTTCTGTCCTCTGGAAGAGGTTTTCAGTTTGGACCTCAGAGGTCTCCTGGGGTGAGCTGGGGGCACTAGTCGTACTAGTCATCTGGTTCCTCTGCTTGTCCTCTGTAACTGGCACTGGTGCCTGCATGAGGAGAAGAAAGACAGAAGGGGGGGAAGTGAAGACAGGGGGAAGAGAAGCGATTAAGGTTGCCTTATTGACAGCTGACTTTCACATTCTGTCCTACAATATTCCTTGTCTGTGTTTAGAAGACTTCGGTTAATTCGGGTGTTCGAGCATAATCCCTAAATTCCTCCCTGGTACAAACGCAATTGGAAATACATGTATTTACTTTCTTGCCAAGAGTTAGATGAGAACTAATAAACCAATTTCATATCTGTCTGTTGAATAGGAAATTACAGTCAGCAGCCGGTTAGTTTAGCCAAGCATCAAGACTAGAAAAGGGCAAAAATAGCTAGCCTGGCTCTGTCCAAAAGAAAACAAAATCTGCTTACCACAAGCTTTCTAACTCATTCATTAACACATTGAATCTTGTCTGTTTAATCTGTACAAAAACTGTAAATACAGTAAATACAGGAGGACTGTTTCTTGGATAAGCGCAGTGATTTCCTGGAGTCACCATGAGGTGATCAAGCAACCACCATAGGAAGTAAATGCAACTGGCCGAGAAATAGTCACACAACAAACAAGACATCATAATGTGTTAACTTGTGATGAGCTAGAGGTGCTGTTTATTTGTTTATTTTGATACCTTTGGACAGAGCAAGGCTAGCCATTCCCCTGTTTCCAGGCTTTATGCTTAACTAGGCTAACCTGCTGCTGGCTGTACTTCATATTCAATGTACATATGTGATGTGTATTAATCCTCTGATCTAACTCTTGACAAAAAGTAAATAAGCATTTTTAATAATGCTTTACTATTAAACAAGGGAAATTTTAACACGCCCACTTAGCAAGAAGGTATAGTCAGAGGAGCAGAATGGGGACCAAAATGGAAGCCACTGAAACCTGTATAGGTAGGCCAGAGAAGAAAATAGAACAAATCTAGATTGCTCAAAAAGATTAAGGCTAAAGAAAAGTAGGTAATGAAAACAGAGCCAGTGACCCAGTGGTTTATATGGAAGTCTAGGAAAAGAAACAAAGTATCTAGAATGGAACCAGGCCCATGTATCATTTGCTTTTTCCAATAACACTAGAAAATGGTGCAAAGGACCAAAATGGAACGGACCCAGTGCATTTGGCCAAGGGAGTAGAGTGACAGAGGCTAGAGGATAATGGGAAAAAAATGGAATAGTGCCAGGTAGGGTTGGCTTAGGGTGTTGAGTTCTTGACCACTAATCCCAAACAGATGTAGTATCCAGTACAGTACAGTAAGAGTGCTACACAGAAGTAAGATCTAGGATGGTTCCAGAATATGTGATTATATCCGAGAGAGATGTAATCCTCCATAATTTGCAATGGAGCAAAAACATTGAGAATTGACGTAAGCGCTTGATCTTTATCCTGAAAGCAACCTCACGGCTCCTAGTATTACAAGTGATTTGATGACATTCTGGGTCAGCTAAAGACATACTGCAGTACTGTGATGCTCTCTGATGAGTCAGGGAAGTTACAATGAGTCACTGTAATTATAAATGAGTTTAAGGTCCCCAATATCATAATATAATATACCTGGTTACACTAAAGCACATGGATAGAGTTTTAAAAAGTTTAAAATATATATATTTTTGGATGTAAATATCTTAATAGTTTTATATACCTTTAGTGGTTAAAAATACTTTAAAAATTATGATTGTGTACTTCTGCGATGGACTGGCGGCCTGTCCAGGGTTTACCCTGTCTTTCGCCAAATGTCAGCTAGGATCAGCTCCAGGCCCGCCGCGACCCTGTACGCAGGATAAGCGGTTGACGATGGATGGATGGATGGATGGATGGATGGATGGATGGATGGATTGTGTTCTTTTAGGCTAAAGATATGCTTTCAAACAGTGTAACTATTACATAGTGAAAAGTTTTTTTGAAAGAATTTCCTGCCCAGTTAATTTCCTTGTCATAAAAAAAAACATTTTAATGAACTTAATCAAAAAATGTTTGTGTTATGGGTTTTGCAAAGATGTATCATAATCAGATTTTTTTTTAAATCCTGCATTGGTTGGGTTATACTTCTTACCTCTGTTCTGAGCGATTTCCTGGGTGTGCTGTCCCTGGCCCTTTCTCTGACCGTGGCTGTCTCGACCCTGGGGGTGAAATCTTTAGTGGAGTCTTGGGTGGGTTCTGCTGCATTGGGCTCGATATAAACCACACTGACAGTCACTGTTTCATCCAATCCTTCTTCACTTCCACCTGGGAGAAAGGATGGCAGATAAATAATGTCTCTCCATTAAAGGGCAGTGTGTAAAATGTCTAAAACGGTGGCTAAGTAAATCTAGTAGAAGAGCACATTTATAAGGACAAGACACTGAATGTAAAAATGTAAATTATATGTAGTCTGTTGTGTGCAAATAGGTAAAATATGGGCATGCATGTTTAATCAATACTTTATTCGTCACATAGTTTTTCTTATTTAACTTCACACTCCGAGGATTTCATTTTAATATATTATTTACATCTTGAATCTCCTAAGAATACAGAGTGGCAGAGCAGAGTTGTAGGGCATATATACTGTATTGGAGGGGCTATTGATCACAGTCCTGTCTCCTTTCACCTAGCATGACCTTCTCTCACTGCAGTTACACAACTCTCTCAGAGGTACTTTTGACAAAGGAATGAGCATTGCCAAATGTGCTTAAAGCAAGAGAGAGCAAGAAGAGTAGAGGAGCTCATAATAAAATAAATGTAAAATGTGCACAGTTGCCGACAGCAGTCTGGGTGACAAGGCAATCTCAATTGAAATCAAGTCATAGAAAGAGAGAGGCGGTGAAAGAAAGAACAGATAAAGACATGAAGAGAAAGAAAGATAAAGAGAGAGGAAGTGGTGGCACATGTATGCTCAAGATAGGGATAGCTGCCTCTGTGCTCTGACGCACGTTAAAAACAATAAACATATTATATAAAAGCAAAGCAAATTCCATGTATGTGTAAACCTACTTGGTTATAAAGCTCATTATGATTCTGATTGTGACAAATTTAGTCAACCGGTGAAAGACTAAAAAACTCAGTGTTCATAACATTTAACATCTGCAGGCTTGAAAATGAATGTCATCATGCCTCTGGGTAATTGCCTGCTGAGCTTGCGTGTGTGTGTGTGTGTGTGTGTGTGTGTGTGTGTGTGTGTGTGTGTGTCTTGTCTGTAAATGTGTATTACCTGAACCAGACCCCGAGTTAAAGTCATCATCATCTTCAGGGTAGTAACCTCCTGAGCCTGTGTCATCCAGGTACAAGTCATCTGAGGAAGTCTTGGCTGCTTCTGCTATCTGCACAATAACAAGATAAAAGGTGTTGAGGACTCATGTTGGTTTTATTACACATCTCTATTTAGAGAAGTCCATGTGAAAGTTTTCATTCTGCCACCACATCACAGCAACAAAGTGAAGACCTTCAACTGTTTCCACACACCACACATTCACTGTTTCAGCATTCTACCACTGACGGCTAAATCAGAATGTCCAGTCCACGTTTTTATTTCAGCCTTGAAATCAATCATCACAACCTCTTTGCTTTGAGACCAAGACTTCACTTGGTGAATATTTCTTTAATTTGCAAACATAAAATACTATTTGGTATCAATTCAAAGCTTATATCATTAGTCCTTTTTAAAAAGCACAATTCTTTGCCAAATTTGCCATTCTGACATCCCCGAGGTCGGCGTGTGCAGTCGAGGCAGTCTTAATAACAATCTGTCTCTAGTATCTGCTGTGCAGATGCAAATCTTCATCGTCAGAGTATGCCTAAGAGATGGCTAGTATCAACAGCTCACCCTACTTTTTAGGTCTGAGACCCTTGAGTAGTGTCTGTGAGGCTGTACTTGGGCACAGTGGTGCTTTGAGCTAAATGCTAACTTTAGCATGCCAGCATGGTCACAATGACAATGCTACCATGTTGATGTGAGAAGGTATAATGTTTATCATGTTCAGCATGTTAGTTTAGCATGTTAGCATGATAATGTTGGTAATTAGCAATGAACCAAACTACAGGTCAGGCTGATGGGAATTAGTTTTGCAGGTATTTGGTCATAAACAACAACTTAAATTTTTCACCAAAGTTATTGCAATTCATATTGAAGGGGGGCGTGTGTCTGCAGATAGTGTAATGGCAATATATTAAGTAGCTGTTGGGATATTTCAATAGATAAGCATACATTTTTAATTGCAGGTGGCACTAGATGAAAACGTCATTAGCTTTCATCCACTGGGGACCATGAATGGTGAAATTCCATGGCAATGCATCCGATAATTGTCTAGCTATTTCAGTCTAGACCAAAGCTTTAGACAGGCCAATATATTAACATTGCCATCTCTACAGCCACATTGCAAGAGTGGCTAAAACACAGCCTCTTTTTATGACTTTAATAAAGCACAGGTGACTGTCCAATCAGAATGCAAAGCCCCTCCCTCAGCATTGTTGTATTGACAACAAGCCTGAATGGTGGGAATGTTTGTGTCCCGGCTTAATGGAGTGATTGGCTGAAAAGACCACAGTTTAACAGTGCCTGTTTGCTTAAAAAGTGCCTCCTCACATGGTGTGTAAATTGAGATTTTAATGAGATATTAGATAAGAAAGTTTTTGCTCTAAGTGGCTTGCAGAGCCACAGGTATGTCAGACACTTAAATATTACAGCTGTTATACAAGTGTGCGTATGGTACACCACTATTTATGTGCTGTGTTGGGTGTGTGTGACTGGAATAGCTATAAATGCATCCATGGCAACAACTATTCAACTCCTTTTCACCAGTCTGTGGTCAGCTGTACTGCCCCTTCTATACTGATAGTCCTGCTTTAGAAAAAAAGAGTACAAAAGAGAGAACCCACGATGTGTGTGTGTGTGTTTGTGTGTGTCTATTACACCCATTAGGCTGGTTGCTACAGTTCCAGGTCTGCTCTGAGGATGTTGTACTGATAAACCCGGGGCTGAATGAAGTTTAATTAGAGGAAATAATCAATTAGCTTGGCAGGAAAAAAAGTCTTTTTTGTTAACGACAAAGAACGGGCATGCTGTGAGAAAGCTAAGAAAATGGGCAGAAAAATGATCTCATTACCTCTGCCTGTTTGTAGCCAATCTTGTTTGAACAGGGTTTGTAGGACTGCAACTAATGTTTTATGTGGGTTTCAGCATATGTTTTACATCAATTTTATTATACTGTATGCTTTATATATTTTATCATTATTTATGTATCTTATGTTTAAGTGTGTGTCTTCAGTGTTTCCCCTGGCTGCAGTTTCCCCCCTGGGCTCAATAAGGTTTAAGTTAAAAAAGGTCAGCAAAGCTAAAATTTCCATCACAATTTCATCCCAGAGATCAAAGTAGCATCTTCAGGTTGTTGTTGTTTTGTCTGACCAGCGATCCAGAACACAAATATATTAAATTTATAGTGATAGAAATGACATAAAACCAGCAAATCCTCATATCTGCGAAGCTGGACCAAATATTGCTTGATATATTACTTCAATAATGTATTGGTTATCCAAGTTGCTGGAGATGAATTTTGTGTTCAATGAGTCAATTTAGCACTAAAAGCAAGAAATCAGAGAAAAGGTCTTATATGAGTTACATCCCTGCTGCATGTCAGCATTTCCAATTACACTCAGTAACTATTCGGATGTTCAATAGTGTTTTTAAATCATTGTATATGTATGTGTGTTTGTGTGGAGTCATGAAAGAGAGGCCTGGTACTCTCCATAACAAAGAAGCAGGGAGTACACACAGCTTACAACAGTGTGAAAAAGAAAAAAGACAGGCAAGATGAAACAGAACAATACGTATCTCCATCTCTCCTCTCTCAACTGGCTCTGACTTTTGGAAGAAAGGCCCTTCAGAGCTGAGCCCCCTGATCAAAGAGAGAATTTGTTCAAAGCAACTTTATCTTAACCTTTCTTGCCTTCTTCTTCTCCAAACACAACCCCCTTTCTACTGCAACAGCCGGGCAAACCAATTAATCGGTCCATGTGGTCCACAGGTCTTAAAGCATTGGCAATATATGGGCACAATGAACCAAAAGGAGGAAGGCCACAGATCGAATGGTGACAAAGGGCACTAATGAGATAGAGGCCACACACACATGCATGCATGAGTAGACATGTTTTACAAATGTATGCAAGCATTCATTGATTCATTGATTATACATACACAGACAGTGGAGTGAGAAATTGAGCATATAACATGACACCCCACAGACATGCATTGAAACGTGTGAAGTAATGCATAAAGAGCTAAAGTTTTAACAATGAAGCTAAAACTCCTATTGGGCTTATTAAACAAAGATTTCAAAGACATTATAATTATAATGGAAACACTATCACCTGACCTGTTAAATGAATAAATGGATGAATGATATGCATAGTGATGCACAAGCAGGTAGATAATTATAGTTTTATCTTTTCTTTCTTTAACCAGGGAGCCCTTAAGATACAATATAAGGGCTACAATGAACAATTCCATTATTGATTAATCTACTGATTATTTTCTCTTCTCATTATTTGGTGTTAGAATGTTAGCAAATAGTGCTCTTAAAATGTCTTGTTTTGTTCCAGCTACAGTTCAAAACCCAAAGATATTCAGTTTACTATAATAGAAGACTAAGAAAAAACATATTCACATTATAGTAGTTGTAACCAGTGATTTTTGTGTACAAAAGACATTCATCAATCCAAAATGTTGCTCATTATTAGCTCTGTACAATATCTAACATTTTAAATGCAAAATCCATCCAAGCACCTTGTAGGCTGCTTATGTTTTTCAAGGGTTTACTGAATTCATTGTCTCAGTACCTGTATTCTGTGCTGTGACAATCCAATTGAATCTAAAAATGATAATCACGCTACATCAAACTCTAGTGATAGGCACAACAGTCTGAGTCAGGAAAAATAACCTCCTAATGGAAAGATTAATGGGAAAACTTTCGAAAACACAACTTGTATCTATCTAGGCAGGTCAGTGATGGGTATTAAACATGTAAAATATGGAATAATATTTGAAAATTAGCTTGACATTTTGGGAAAATATGCTTAGATAGAATTAGATAAATATGAAGGTACAGATATCAACTGGTTAGATTAAGTTATTACTTTCCAAAACTTGTCCTTTAACAGTGACTGTAAAGCCAAGTCCAAAGTTATGTTACATTTAATCAGGGTAGTATACAGAGGCCCTGTTCATTTCAGACTTGCAGGTACACACGTCTGCTGACCACTCTGTAATCTTCATGTTTTCACAGTTTAAACAAAGTCTTTATGGATTAAAGAGGTTCAGCTGTACAAGCTATGCTGCAACACCAAATCAGTTCAGATCTGAGAGGAGGAAAGGGTCTGTTTGACCTCGATAAACTTCACTGACTTTATCTAACATACAGGGACACAAACACAATAGGAAGCAAGTGTATACATAATATAAACCTGATAAAACTGACCTTCTCTATCACTAACACGCAGATGGGTGTGCAGACACAGCAGCCCCAATAAACTTTCTTCTCTTTATCAATCCAGTGACATTTACAGTTAGTCTCTGCTTCCGGCCCTAATCACAGACTCTGAGCTGAACCAGACATCACTCCACAGACAAGTAAAGCAGAGTGGACACCAAAAACAAGTTAGTTGACAGATGCAGCCTTGCAGAAATCCTACTGCCAGCGTATAAACAAAGCATTGATGAATCGATGAAATAATCTGTAGAAGCTTCAGGTACTAAAATCATCTTTAGCTGCAGCTCTATTTTCAAGTTTTGTAAACCTGTGAAAATAAAATCTTTGAGACTTGCAGTAATTCAGCATTGAATCTTGAAGTAGTAAACCATTTTTATAGCAGCCAACAATTGAATTGTTATAAACTACTGCAGTGTAGGGATCCTTAACAAAGCTTTCTAAAGACTCACTGAGTTGCTGTATTAATAGTAATGTTGAATTGATAGTGTATAGTTGGTGATGAGGGTCTGCTGTTAAATATGTATGTACAGTGTGTTATAATCACATTATCATCTCTGATCTGTCCAAGCTCTAATCTTGGATCAGAGGTGGATCTTCTCTGTACACTTGCAATCCAAACTTTATCAGTCACAGAAATCAATAACAATCCACAGTAATTTGTAATAACAAATATTTGGTGCCTGTTTGATTCTCACTGGTTTGCCTCTGCATTAAATCGTCTAAAAACTACACTGCAAAACCTGCTTACTATGACAACCA
>JAPMOB010218585.1:0-14245 GCA_029875015.1 Lepomis gibbosus | reverse complement strand
GAACGATTCCAATAGGGTTCCCAGCCACCGCTGGTACTGGGAACCGCGATGCCTTGCAATCGCGGGTTCCCAGCCCGCTCAGGCTTGGACCCCTAATTAAATATTTGATCTGTCACAGCAGGTTGGTGGACCCAAATGCAGGACACAGAGCGGAGCAGGTACAGTTCAAAGGGTTTAATTCCAACAAAAGGTGAGCACACTTATAGGCAGTGGCTGAGTCCAAAACAAATCCAAACGAAGGTATGGGGGAACACAGATCCAAAGTACAGGCAGGCGAGGTTACAGGTAGGTCATAAGCTACAAACTACACATCACAGAGCAACTTACAGACAGGACTGAAACCCAAAACCCAACAGACTATAAAACAGACACCGAACTGATCAATAAGTATGGAATGTGCTCATAGGGATCATAGTGTATTTTTTCTCTCTTAATTCAGAACTAACTTATCAGGTGGATTGTTTGAGATTCAAGATTGTAAATGTAAACCTCTCTCTTAAAAGAACAGACTGTTTGGAGAAAATAATTTTCTCCCACGGTGTGAACAGCACCAAAGTCAGACTGACCTAAATGTGACTGATGCATATTTGTTACTTTGCCCTTTCTCTCTAAGTCTCCTCTATCTTCTCCCATTCTCCTCCTTTCAGTCCAAAATAGAAATTTATCCAGCACTTCCTTCCTGCCGTCCGCCTCTTTGCACCTTATTACCCCTCTCCCCCATACCATACAGTTGTTGGAAATCTTTTGCACCTGCATGTCCATGCTCTATCCGGTTCCCAGAATTCCTAAAAGCACTGTGTTCATCTGACCCTTCAAGGAAATCAGGAACATGAAAGGGAGACGAGAAGGACCAGACCAGAGAGGAGAGCAGGAAGCCTTTCAGTGGTGCTGCAGTGGTGGTGGTAGTGGGGAGGGCTCCTCATATGGGTGTGCATTTATCTGGAGCCAGGAAGGGCTTTATTGTTACCTAAGTTTAACCCAGGGCTCTGGAAATGACTGCTTTTAATAGGGTCCCCAGAAAAAAGCTTTTCTGGTCTGGAGTGGGGCCTCTGAGTTCCTCTGTAGCAGTATAGCTTCCTCTCACCCTGGAGTGGCCCCACCTGGGGATATGAAGTTTAATGGATTGGGAGCATGTGCTGAGTTTCAATCCAAGGATTTGAATTCCAATATTACTTGTATCAAACAAAGACAACCGAACTGAAACAGCTAATTTTGCTCCGATTATTTCTTGTATCTTTTGAATAAAAGATTGCCTGAACTATGTTATGTACACTAGGTCAAAGTTTGAAATTAGTCTGCAAACCTTGATGGATATTTACAACAGTAGACTCGTTCATTTTCTCACGATAGGGACTTGTGTTAAAAACTGACTGTGTCACACTGGATCACAGAAATTAATTATGGCCACAAATAAAAAATACAGGTTATAAAAATAACAAAATTATCTTTAAAGCACTTCATTTTTGTGCAGGCATATAGTGGCATGGCTTTAGGAACGACTACACTGATCGGTCGGTCAATGCATTTCTTGACTGACTGAAAAACATCAGCATCCCCCTAGTGTGGGGAAGGCTCTGGTCTTGTTCCCACCACTCTCCTCCCTCTATCCCCACCATCCCCTCCTTCTTCTCCATCTGCCACTATCCTCATCATGTCAACCCCTTCCAGTAGCCTCTGCAAGCTCTGGCCCCCTATTATCACTCTAATTAGCCCTAGAAGGCTTTCCCTCCTCTTCCTTCTCCCTTTGTTCCACATTTCTTCTTTTGTCCTTCATGACCTTTTTCCTGTTTTCGTCCATACTGTTTTTACAGTGTAGCCCTGCTGTAGGCCGCTGGCTGACCCCAGCAGGAATGTAACCACAGTCCTCGACAATGTCTTTTTTTACATGCAACAGGACAGGTTCCACTCAGAACAGGTCTCGCCATGGTCGACCAAAAAGTTGAGTGCACATGCTCAGCGTTATATCCAGACGGTTGTCTTTGGGATATAGACATATGAGCTCAGCATTGCTGCAGAGGTTGAAGGGGTGGAGCCTGTCGGTGCCCAGACCATGTGCTGCACACTGCATCAAATTAGTCTGCATGGCTGTCGTCCCAGAAGGAAGCCCGCAAACAGTTTGCTGTTTGCTAAACACTATTGAGTATCTGTGAGGCATCCTCAAACGGAACGTGGAGGAGTGCAAGGTCTGAAACATCCACCAGGTCCGTGATGTCATCATGGAGGAGTGGAAGAGGACTCCAGTGGCAACCTGTGAAGCTCTGGTGAACTCCATGGCCAAGAGGGTTAATGCAGTGCTGGAAAATAATGCAACATATTGACAGTTTGGGCCCAATTTGGACATTTTCACTTAGGGGTTGACTCACTTTTGTTGCCAGCGGTTTAGACATTAATGGCTTTGTGTTATTTTGAGGGGACAGCTAATTTACACTGTTATACAAGCTGTACCCTCACTACATTGTAGCAAAGTGTCATTTCTTCAGTGTAATAATAAATATTTACAAAAATGTGAGGGGTGTACTCACTTTTTTGTTGGACATCAATTAAGGTTGTGATGGATGTGGTTGGTAATATGGGATTTTTTTAAACTGGCATTTAATCTGTAGCCAATAAGATAAGTCAGCAGTTTTTCCATGTGTATGTCCAAGGATACCAGCACACACTCAACACGGTGAGGCAAATGTTGAGTTGAGATGACCTTCAGTGACAATCCGTGAGAAATTCACTTGAGTGATTTGGGGTTTTGGTACGTGTCCATGTTCAGAGTGTGTGTGTGTGTGTGTGTGTGTGTGTGTCTGTGTGTGTGTGTGTGTATACTGTATGCGAGCCCAACATCAACAGACAGGCAGTGGGAGGTAGAGGAGCAGAGGCCTGAGGGTGAACAGCTGAGAGTGACTATAGAGAGATTAAAAAGGGAATGTGGGACTTAATCCACTGTTATACAGCAGTCCTCTGAGTCTCCACTCACTGAGAGAAGCCAAAGAAAAGACAGGCATTCCTCCGAGCCCTCCCTACAAACCACAGACCAGGGGCTACAGACGTCTTTCTCCTACCATCTGGCCTTAACCAAACAATGAACAGCCCCTCAACCCTGATCAGCTCCGGATCTCCACCCCTCAGTCCTCTACAACCTCTAAACACACTCCATCTTCACCCTCGACCTTCTGCTGCCGTTCGCCTCCTCCTCAGCTTTCACTTCACAGCCATGACACGAGCCGAGTATTACTTTTATCAATAAGGGGTAAAGTGCAAGTGTAGGGCTTTTCTTTTGTTTCATGCTATATATAACAATCAAACAAGCAACGAAACATAGTTTTGATATGCTATATACAGTTAAGCCCAAAAGTATTCATACATAAACGCTCCGCTTCTGAAACGCTTCCAGTGTGAGTTGATGCCGGGCTGAGGACGGGTCAAAACCGAGGCGCAGCCGTAATGCGGCGCACACGTCGCCTGTGTGAGTCTGGGGTAAGGAGGACTAGCTTTTGCAAAACCTTATCTGGACAAAGAAGAAAGGTTTTGCTCATCAATTCTGTGGTCGGACAAAGACACAGGGATGTTGCTTTCGTTTGCCAAAATAAAGAAGAAGCATTCAACTCCAAGAACACCACCCCCTCAGTCAACCATAGGGGTGGGAATGTAATGCTTTTGGGGTGTTTTTCAGCCAATAAGCCAGGCAACCATGTGAAAGTCAATGGCGTAATGAAAAAGAAGACTACATTGAGATTCTGGAAGAAAACATCAGGCAGTCTGCAATCAAACTTGGCCTTTGGCATTACTAGATTTTCCAACAAGACAATGATCCGAAACATACTGCCAAAGTGGTCAAGAAATGGTTAACAGACAACAATATCAACATTTGCGCAGTTTTCATGCAGCTGAGTTAGCATTTCACGTGACCTGTGTGAATTCTGGTCATATGATAAAAGGTGGTCATACATTGGTGGACAGGTAAGTCTTGCATTAAACATTTTTACTTAAAGGGGCTATGTGTAGTTTTTCAGTTAAATCACTTATTAATAATCTTATTGTCATTAAGCTCTAATCACATTTAGAAATGAAGTAGACGCCTGTTTTCTCTGCTGCAGCCAATATTCTGCTTTCAACTACACTGCAGCTAACGGAAGGCAGTCCACTAACACCACAAAACAACCGCCCCCCAGCATAACTAAGACTCCAACACAAAGTCCATTTGGGGATACAAAACAACAATAAAGGTTTATGTGCTGAAGCCTGTCAGGCCAAAGAAAATCAGATGACGTTCGTGAAAATGGTCAACATCAGAAAGGCTGGATAAACACGGAGAGAGTCACGTTAGCTCGCCGGCTAATGCCAAGAATCCGGTGCAATATACAATATGTAACATCATGGCTTTCCACATTACTGTACCAAGTGATAATTTTAGCCTGCAAGAAAGAATGTAACGCTACAAAGCAAATGTGGAGCAATTTGTTTATACCAGCTTTGATGCAAGGCAGGAGAAGCCAGCAACACGAATCTACTGCGTTGTAACGTTCAATTTAGATTTATTGACATATTACTCATGTACACAGCTTCTCCACCGTTTCAGTTGCTGTAACTTAATTGCGCCACATAATATACAATCTAGTAATGTATCAGCACAGAACAACAATGGAAGAGTCATTCACTACAGCACTGGAACTATTCAGCTCAAGACCCGAAAGAGAAATCTGATGTCTGCATGGGACCCAAATTTACGAAAATACTAAATAACAAATTACGCAAAAGGGCAAAGCAAACCATGTATGCAAAATGTATTTATTTTCTGGTTGAAGTTTGTAACCAGCTGATCTTTACTCTGGGCTTAGCTGAGCTGTGCTCACATCGCTGAGCCTCCGGTGAAAGACGCACAAATAGTACAAATATTAGTTAGCCTACTGAAAAGCAGCAGGTGAGCTAACACTGATGTATCACGTCGGCTAAATGCCGATGTCCATGTCACTGTAACGTTATCGTGTAACCAGCATGGAGTAGTTCAACCTCCAACTGATAAAAAATATTACTGTAACGTTGCAGTGGGATTTACCTGAGTTTGCCAAAAATGTTGAAGTAAGAGAACCTGAACATGTCTCAAAATTTTACTTAAGTATAGTAGTTGAGTTAAATGTATTTTGTACTGAGGATTAGGGCCCCATCATCATCTTGAATCTCTAAATGCCCCCCCTCTCTTCCACATTCCACATTCCTTCTTTTCACATTACAGGACAGAAGTAGGTTGAATTCCTCACTGCTCAAATGCAAATTTGTTCTACCTGCCTGAAACCAGCACGTTCCCACATCCAGCCATTTTGTGCTGATGTAAACACTCAAGGGTGAACAGTCCGCTGGGATGGCCGTGGTCTGGTACAATACAAATATTGGTTGGTAGAAAAGACTGAAATAAAATCTAGTTTCTTGGAAGCTGATAGAATCAAACCATGAATTTTTTGTTACTTTTGACAGCAGAATCACAATGCAGCTTGATCAAAATACAACACATTTAACAAGGATAAACACTATGAAACCTTTTTTATGCATCATACACTTACAAACCAATAGCTCAGTTAAAAGCAAAGTTGCATTTAACTCATGGATGAATGTAAGGTAGCTCCACTCTGCAAGTGACAAGGTGTCAACACTGGCTTGGAGTATTTAGCCCTCTGTTAAGATACAAGTGTCTACAAAACCTTTCTCACACTCTTTGCCACCTTTTTATTGGCTGCTATTCCAAAAATGTGCCATATACCCGCTGCCTCGTGAAGGAGAATCTCCCCCTCTCTGTCTCTTTCACTTCCCCTTGCGCTGTCTTTCCACCAACCTGCGCACCTTTTGTCACACGTACAAATTTCCTCCTTTACTATGGTCTCTTGTCCTCTTTCCAAAACCTCTCCTTTCCCATCTGCCGTGTCCCGTCAGGACACAAAAAGCTCCCACAAAGCTGTGAACTCCACTACACACATTACACACCGAGCTAGACTCTTAGCTCAAGGCATACTACTCAGAAACGGCATGCTATCACCCTCTAACCCTCTGCAGTTTATCAGTCAAAGCTTACATACAGTAGAATAAGCAAAGCAATCTACACGTCACCATTCAACTGTCCTGCATAGGATCTGTGGTGGAATCTCATAGCTGCTCTCCCTCCCCACACTATTACAAATCTCCTAATACACACATCAAACTGTTTAGAAGGAATATTTAAGTCACCCAGTCAGCTTCATTGGATGTGTGCCCTCCAACGCCTGCCTTTTATCTGGGGCAGTCTCACCTTTCTTCAGTGACGAAGTGCCACAGCTCATTCACATCACATATACTAATATACAGAATCATAGTGGCTGTGGTTGATAAAATACTACGCGGTGCAATGAGTAATCTCAAATGACATGAAGTTTAAAATTCATACAATTTACACAAAATACGTTTGCACACATTGAAACCACTTTATCAAAAAGATTACCTATAAAGGTCACATGAAGGTGAATCAGAATGTTAACATGGAGCTAAACAATAAACTATTGAAATGTATAGAGCGAACATTAAGGTATCCAAATCCTTTTTCATGCATTTATGTCTTTATTTGAGCTACTGCAGTTGTTGGCAGTTTGGGTGAAATTAAGGATGCTCACAGCAGCTGTGCTATTCTAACTCAAGTCAAGCCAATTATATATTTTTATGTAGGCCAAATTACAAATCACAAATTTGCCTTGAAAACTTTTACAATACAGCGTACAACACCCTCCATCCATAGACATTGTAATGTAAATTCTAAGCAGTTTCTGGTTGAGGGGTTAAAACAACACTGCAAGTGAGCAATGTGGAAATGAAACTGTAAATCAGTAGCTGCCCTGCAGGTAGGACATAAATTTGAAAAGCTGCGGATTGCTTTGGATGATGGTTGGCAGTAATGTAAGTACAAGCTATTTGTAATCACTGAGTTTAAAGGGGCATTATGGAGTTTTCAGGGGCCACTTGCAATTATTGTGATGATGGCTAAGTCAGCTATAACACTAGGCTGCATACTGTACAGTATTTGTGGACAGCTCCTGCAGTACATTGTGAACGTCTACAATCAATGAACAGTGATCATCAACAGATTTTTTGCCATTTATCACTCCACCCTCATTTAAGGCTACTACTACTACTTTAGCAAATGAAAAATACACACAAATCTCACAATCAACTGTTCTGCTGTGACAAACGTCTGCTAAGGTACCGCAAATCCAGAATAAAGAGCACTGGCACTGGAGCTGATCATGTGCAATGAATAATAATAATAATAATAATAATAATAATAATAATAATAATAATAATAATGATATACAGTTCATCCAGCACTGCAGCTGCACATTCCTCAAGTAATACAGTAATACAATGTAATAATGTCACATACTGTATGAAGGTGGATCAAACATAGCTAATTTTAAATGTTAAATGGGCTACAGAGGAGCCTATGATTTATTTTCATTCTTTACATACATTATACAAGACAAGTAAGGTATGCAGACATGTAAAAAATGTTATCCTGCGGTTACGCAGTAATATTAGGGGTGTGGGCTGTATTATAAAGTATCCACTGTTCTCCCATTCTTACTCTTTACACATAAATAAAAAGGTATGTCATTTAAAGGGGGAAAATAAAAGGCATTTATTCTGTTGTTTTTGGGCTTTTATTTGTTGCTCTCCTACCTTTTTCTGTCATCCTCTGAATCCTGTTTTGTCTTTTGATCATAAAAGAAAAAAACAATACATAAAAAATTGTAACTGTGTAACTGCAATAAAGTCAATTTTAAACTGACTGCACTACCACACATAAACATGGCTTAATAACAATTACATATAACAAAAGTATAAAATGTGGCTGTATAATAACTGTCAAGATTATTTTTTATTTGATATTCACTATTATAAGCTTGAGCCTATGGCATTTTATACTGCATAAATTAGTCTAGCAGTTAGCAGACTTTTCCTCTCCTCATAGCTTAACAAATTACATGTATTATTTATACTATTTCTTACTCAATGCCAGTTAAAGGTTCAGTGTGTAATATTTCTGATTTATTGACAGAAGTGCAATATAATATCCATAACTATGTTTTCAGTGGTGTATAAAGACTTTACATAATGAACTGTTATGTTTTTATTACAGAATGAGACATTTCTATCTACATAACCGCGGGTCCCGCCTTCCATGGAGGTCGACATTTTGTGTTGCCATGTTTCTGCAGTAGCCAACAATGGACAAAGAGCGCTACAGAGTGTGTTTCTTCATCACGGTGTTCTTCTTCTGCTTGTATAATTCCGGCAGTTTAGACACCCGTCACTAAATTAAATGCGTCCGTAGAGTAAGTAGTCCTCTGGTTTATTAAAAGTAAGAAGAGAAATGACATTTGGTCAAATGAATGAGCACACGCGTTATTTAGAACGAGCCGACGGACTATGGATCTTCATAAGAAGAAGCCAGACGGAAGCGATCAGCCAGCTAAACTTTTACTGCCCTGGTGGAAAAAACATGTAGTTGGATTAATTTCATTTAGGCTGGTTATTATACAGCGCTGTGCTTTGGCTTGTGGTGTAAAGTATGTAGTTGGATTAGTTTCATGCAGTTACTCTGTCTCCAGCGTCAAAATATTATTTATTAAGAAGTGATTTCATTGAAAAACTTCATATACAAGCAAAACCTTAAATAAAAATGAAAGTTCACTGGCAGTCCAGTCTGATACCAAAACAATAATCTTTTCCTGTAAGTCCCTATATATTGATCTGACTTCCTATACTGCTATACATGCCCCGCATCGTACTGGACCTCTGCTTCTCTCCCAGCAGTGGTTCCATGCCCAGACCGGCACGGCTGTGATCCCAGTCCTATAGGAGGATAAGGAGACAGTTCATGGCGGAGCTGAAGTCATCGGCCAAGCATCCGTCAGAACAGAAACCAAAACAATAGACCCCTCTGTCCTGCTAACACAAGGTTGGTTTTAGAAAAGAGGCTGGAGAGTGCTGTGATAGACCAGCAGCAGCAATGGAACTGACAGCTACAGTTTGACCTTGTCTTTTACTGTAACACCTCACAGTCCTCCAGGGAAACTATGAATATTAGGGTATCCCCTCTAGCTAAATATTCAAGTTTCAGGTTTATTTGTCATATTCTCAGCATATCTCTACATAACGCAGTAAAATGGTTCCAACTGAAACTAAATTAGTCACGGCCTAAAACAACAACAAAAAAAATCCTCAGGGGTGTGCTGTGTCTGTATATCACTTCTCAGTAACGGGGAAAAACCACACAAACACACACGTCCCAGAGCGCTGAGCAAGGGTTTACAGAGATAAGTGAAAGGCTGATCTTGAAAGTTGAAGCCAAAACATGGGACAATGAAAAGTTTCCTTTGGATGTGCCGCCAGTAGCCGGAGGAGCAGGGAGACGGAGGTCATGTCAGTCCTTCAGAGCCTGCTGTTTTATTTTCCTCTCTACAGTCACAGTCACAGTTAATCTCAGAACTGCACCCTGCTGTGTCTGACCCCAACCTGCCACCTCCGTCTCTGTGCCCACCACATTGCCATGGCAACAAGGGCCGACCATGTGGCACACACACACACACACACACACACACAGGTCTATAGAAATGCACTCATAGAGTTTGTGGAGTTTAAATGGGAAAAATGAGAACCTTCTGATACATATGAAAATGTATTGAAATGGGTTTTGGCTGTAGGCAGAACAGTCAGAGACGGCTGTACCAATCACGGACTAGACCTCCGTTGTTTACTGTACTCTAAACCCCCCTACACACACACACACACAAACACACACACATACACACCCTCCTTTAGAGAAACAATGGTCAAATCCATAGACCACGAATACACAGAAAAACAAAGTGGCCTGTGTGTGTCTCCCTCTTTCAATCAAACAAGAGTAAGAAGATACAAAGAAAGCACTGACAGTATACAGCACACATGCACGCGCACACACACACACACACACACACACACACACACACGCAAACACTAGCAGAGCAGACGGGTCCTGTTCATGTATTCTGTGCTGTATGAGGTTTGGAGTTGGTTTATGCATGACAGCTGAGTCTGCCTTTCACACATATCAGACTACAAGCTCAATCAAACTAAAACTGGGCATTTTCTCAACTTAAATCGACATGGAACTTCTTTGACAGGATCCGTATTAATATGGACACACTATGTATGCGTGTGGGTTTGTGTTGGTGTAATTACATTGTACACGTGTTTCAGAGTAAGGGTTCTGTGTCAGCTCTGACTGTAGTGTTTGAACAGAGTTAAAGGAATTTTTCACCAAACATTTGGCTCTCACACACACTGACCCCGTCTATACATTGGCTTCATATGTATGGCAGAGGTGGAACTGTCAAACATCTCCACTACACTTCACGCTATAACCTGTTGTATTGTGACAAAATAAATCTACCTACCTACCTATACTCCTCTCTGAATGACTAGGCTAATTCTGGAGATTAAAAAGTGGAAAATAATTTCCTTGAGTCAGTGGTACTGCTAATTCTGTCATTAGAAAGCAGTTTTGGCAGCACTGATGCTGGTTGAGAAGGAGGATGGGAGCATTTGGTAGCCCTTAAGGTCGTCAGGGTCTTTGGTTTTTTGCCATTTTCTTTCAGCGGCTCTGAGATCTTTGTGCAGCCTACAGATGGTATCAGTCAGCCACGGGTGGGACTGGTTCGGGTGAGTAGGCTTGGTGGATAGTAGTGTTGGGCCAATACACGATGACCGACATCACAATATTGGGTTTCAGTTTCAGGACCACAATCCTAGAACTGGATTTGCATTTCTAGGACCCTTGTTTACTTTGATATTGACAGCTATCTGGCTGGCTAGCTAGTAACATTGCTAGCTAGGTAGCTATGTCACTCTTGAGCGCCCCCCAAAGCCAATTACCCTTACCACAACCATCACGAGTGTGTGCATAAACTTAAGTTATTGATTATATGCATGTTGACCGGTTAACCTTACAGCTGGGCACCCTCCTTCGTAGAACTGCGGTCCCAGGATTGCGGGGGTCTTGAAACTGCAGCCTCCGGTACTGCAGCTACATAATATTGCCCCCCTCGCCCGTCTACTCCACTTTCTCCGTCAGCAGTACTTTTAATAAAGTCACCTAAAAGAGACAGAACTCGTCTTTTTCCGTATTTTTCCATCCGTTATCAAGGCAGGTGAGTCGGTTGTGGGCTGTTATTAATGACACAGCAACACATCAAACAACCAAAAACCAACATCTGCACCCTGTGTGTTCACTGCTGCTTTACCTGATCCATGCTAGTAAAATTTCTACCGCGACCTGTAATCTCATAGGTTACCAAGTTTTTAACCGAGTAAAGTCTGTGCAAGTGAACATAAGACGACCTCGAATGAATGTGCTGAGGGGAGGTAGAGTGGAAGCGACCTCTGAGCCAATGTGAGTGGCAGACAGATTGTGGAGGTTGCGTTGCCAGACAAGATGCTGGAACAGCGGGCTGTTCCTGTAGAAATACCTGAACTGAATGAAACAGTGGTCAGACATGTAGAGGTGTGACTGTTAGGCATTCGCTGGCACAGTTTCGACAAGAAAAAGGTCAAGCTTTGTGAGTCAGGGGGGATGAGAACCCGTTTTAGATCAAAGGATTGAATCAAAGACAGAAAGTCTGCTGAGTTTGATTTGTCTAAGTGACTGTTCATGTCACCGAGGACAAGTAACAGAGAGCCATGCTCTGGGAGTGAAGACAGCAGGGTGTCTAGCTCGTCCACAAAGTTACTCATTTGTCCTGGTGGACGGTATATGACAATCACAGAGACCTTTTCTGGAGCGGAGACAGCATGATATTCGATGCATACATGAAGTTTCTCCTTTCTCGTCAAGCTGAAATTGTGTCTTGTTTGTTAAGTGTAAAAATGACGATGAACCCAAAAGCAACAGCTGTTAGAGTTCTACGCCTATACTATACATAGACTCTGGGGTTACAATACCTAACCAACATTACAGAAGGTGCCTATTTATGTCTGGAAAGAAGCGCAGACTCCAGGAAGATCGTATGATTTTATTACCTTTGGACAGAGATTTGCTAAGCTAACTGGCTGCTGGCTGTAGCTTCATAGTGAATCCACTGACATGAGAGTCTGTTCAGCACACTACTGCAAAGAATTTGACCAGTTCTTAAAAGATTTCATGTGACACTAGGCTTGATGTCTTCACATTGTCCTTCATTAAAGTCCATCCTATTCAAGGTTCTTGTGATCACTCTGCATGCTCAGGCACCAGCGTACATCAGAGAGCTACTACAATCCTGTACCACCAGCAGCTCTCTTAGGTCACCTGATCCGGGAGTTACCTTCGCTTCCCGCTTAACACCACTACATCTGTGAACACTTTGGACACCCTTTAAAAATCCGCCGTGACCTGCTCAGACATAAGTGGCTAAGTTGCATTTAGTTTATATTTTATTTTTTTATTGTGTCTGTATTATTGTCTTTTGCTTTTTATTGTGAAGCCCTCAAAGACAAAGTGCTCTACAAATGAATTATACATACTGTCCAGTAGTTCAAGCTCTACAGGGAAACCTACAAGCTTCTCCCAGCAGCATTTTTAAAAAACGTTTTAGTATTGTCATAAAAACCTTTAAGTATTTCATGTGAAATCATCTAAGAAGCATGAAACAAAGTATTATCAGCAAAATGTTCTGTAAGTGTCAAAATTAAAACACCCACCAGCGTGGAAACACATTGAACAATCCCACATAACTGAAGCGATATCAAGTATTCCATTTACTCCCTTTTATCACAGTTTGAAAACTGTGACAAACCCAATGATAAAACATACAACCAAATTTTGGCATGATACTAGAATAAAGTTTCAATGTGCCCAGAAATTATGTAAAGACACCCCATTCCACTTTAATCCTGTCCTGCCTGAGTCAATGAGAGATGTTATTACAAAGGACTGGTTTAACAGAGGTATATGTACATTTGGACAACTTTATGAGCTAGATCATCTGAAGTCCTTTTGAACAACTGAAATCCTTTGGATACCTCTGTGGCTAAAGGAGTTGTTGTCATCATACTTACCTTCAGAAAAGATTAGGTTTAAGCTCAGGACACAGCCATTCCTTTTTGATAGATGCTGGGGAGGTTTTGTAACTTTTCTACGGGACAGACCTTACCCTAACGTGTTGACTGTACTTGAGGCTACATTGCTGGATGCTGGATGCTTTTTTTTACTCACTTATCTTAATAATATTATTATTTTATTCATTATCACGTTCAATGTAACACTTAGCACTACTTCCTTTTTTGCTTTCATGTTATGGTTTATTGTGTGGGGGTGGGGGGGTTCTTAGAGGGACATGACTGATGCTGTTTGCCGTTGTTGCACTTTCCACCCTCTATCTCTGTATGAAAAGACATTGAAAACTCAATAAAAATATTGCTGAAAAAAAAGTATCAAAATTTAAATATGTATTATGCACAATGGACTCTTAGAGTTGATATTTACTGTGAATTAAAATGTAAACAGCCTTTGTGGTCGAGGTGATGATTCAGTTGAGAGCAAAGCATTGTATTTTATAAACTGATTATGTTTTGTGTAATCTTATTCTGCAAACTAACAAGTTACTACTGTATTGCTGTTGTAAGTATAAAATATTTCCCTCTAAAATGTAGTGAAGTATAAAGTATAGAATGGAAACACTCAAGTAATACTCAAATTATCTGCCACAGCACTGATGTGCTTTCTATCAATTGTGGGTCTGTCCAGAAAACTTAATGGGTGAGACTGAGAGTACATATATTTAGTGAAAATAAAAATCCAAATTAAATGAATTTCCAACAGCAGCGTCTGCAAAGACAACAGATACATCAGCGTAGGCCGACACACATTCTCAGATGTAGGCTCTGGGAATTATAAAATGACAGTCCTGAAAAGTGTCGAACTTCAAGGAAGTCAGTAGAGCACTGAGCTCTTGGGCTTTGAATTATTCAGGCTGAAATGAAATCACAGCAGTAGAGCAGCAGAATTTCCCAAAATCTTGAAGTTCACTACCTGAGGATTTCTTGTTATGTTTGAATGAGTGTGTGACGGATTACTGAACAATGCTTCCATCCTGACACCCAGTGCGAGCTCGGAGTACTGCAGTCTTTTTTTAATGAAAACTCGCCACAATTTAGAAACATCACTTTTATTTGATTCACACAGTTGATTTGAAGTTCTCAACAATAATATTCTGCTCAT
>JAPMOB010218582.1:0-15511 GCA_029875015.1 Lepomis gibbosus | reverse complement strand
ACACACACACACACACACACACACACACACACACACACACACACACACACACACACACACACACACACACACCTCTGTCTTCATTCTCATGTTTTGGTTATGTGTGGTGAGGCTCACTGAGTGATTACACAGGGATTATGGACTAGGCTTTTAGGGGCACAGTTGTTTGTTTTAGCTTGAGCCTAAAGGATACGAAGGGCTTTAAGGGAATAAAAAGAGTAGGGCTCCTGTTTGGTGTTATTCCTTTAACCTATGTCTTACGTTTCACACTTTTCTTTCTTTCCTTCTCTGCTTCTTTCTGTCATCTTTCACATTTTAGCACACTTATTATTTATGTGTATTAACCCTCTCTCCTCTCATTCCTCTCTCTGCCTCCTTGTTCCTCTCCCATGCTGGGTTTGCTTAATGGAGAGCTGCAGTGACCAATCAGTGGCCCGGGATTATCACATAGTCTGCAATAATTGAATTTTGGCCGTCGGCACAGTAACTGAGCTGGGGAAATTGAGGGAGCTGGGTCTTAGAAATAGGAGAGGGATGAAGTTTCATTTGGAGATAGAGGAAAAAGGGAATGCAACAAAAAACTTGCAACATGAAGCAAGAAAGCAGTGAAAGAGGGAAGGAGAAAAGACATCATCCATACAGATAGAGAGAATTAGTGAGGCAAAAGGGGCAAAGAGAGAATTAAAGAGAGAGATCTTGAGATGGAGAGACGTGGAGAGAGAGAACAGAGAGCAGCCTTGTGTATGAGTTAGCAGTGAGGAGCAGATCTGCATAGCAATCAGTTGTTTGCCATGCTTTAATCAGTCAGATAATGCTAAACATTAGCTCGCCTCCTACACTCCAGACTCATTTAATCAGAGCCCTAACTCTCTACATTAGCCACCTCTTTATATAGCAGTGCAAGGGCAGTGGAACGTCGGCTTTCAATGGATACATTTGAGAAAGACTGCAAGGAACAGAGCCAGAGAAAGGATGAGAGAACAGAAACTTCTGACTTTTACCCTGCTTCATTAAAACATGTCCACCGATGGAAAAAGAGGGAGTTAGACGTCAGGAGAAAGGACAGGCGACTTGTTTTGGCCAACTGGAGATGCAGGAAACATGGGGGGCTGGGGAGGGGTTTGGACTTTGATGGCAAGTGAGCAAAAAACAAAAGAAAAAAGAGGATGTTGCCGCACTGGCCAGACCTAACACACACCAATGCTAATGAAATGCTGGTCAAGACATGAATTACATAAATTTTATTTATAATGCAAATGAAAGCAGTTGAGAGGTGTGGCACAAAAGGGCAGCATAAAAATACTAAAAAATATACTAAAAAAAGAACAGTCTTAATTAATTAAGGCAGACATATGCACATTAGAGGACAGGAAGTTATGATAATTCATGTTAGCTGCCATGGTGGATTTTATTTTGCCCAATAGTCACTAGTAACTGATGACTATGGCTGCTTCAGAAGACGCTCTAAAGGCAGCTTTGTGAATTTCACCGGTCCTAATGAGGATTGGCTGCCTGTCCGCCGAAATGCAACGCTCTTGAAATAACAAATATCTTAAAGTTAATAAAGCCATATTTTAAAATTTGGGTTGGATGACTTATGGATTTTATAATTTCAGTCAGGTTACTCTTGTCAGGGTTTTAACCATTTATTGCAACAGTGTGCATTTTAGTCAGAGCCTGAGATATAGTTAAAAATTCACAAGCAGCTAAATGCTAATGCCGGAGGAGGCTGGGGAGGTAGAGGGAGTTCAATTTCTGAAAGCAGGCAGCAGTGTAGCAACAAAGATGCAGAGCCTAGTGGGTTGTGGATGTACATGATTGGAAGGTATATGGAACATGTGACTATAAAATTACTTCTGCCTGAACTATGAGGCTCCATGTTCCCAGAACCAGAAGGTCCTGTCAGGGCTAATTAAAATTTTGTATTGAACCGGAACCTGTGTTATTAGAGTAGAAAGTTGGATGTACACTATCTGTCTATAACACTATGTACCTGTGTCTGACACTTCACCGATGTTTTGCTCCACCCTTTACATTTTGATCTCTTTTCTAGCCGTTTCTCTTTTTTTCTCCTCCTCTTATCTTTGATAGCACGTCACGGCTGGTTAGACAGTGATGGGAACTAGGCCAATTCTTCCTGATTCAAACAGCAGGAAGCAGCCCTATCATTTACATATGTATCGTAACATGCACCCTCACAGATCAAAGGCTCTTGCAATGGCAATACTTTCAACATTTACCACATATATCAATTTGGATGCCTAGATGACACAATGTTATGTACACAGAAATCAAATATCTTGCACGGATGTCAAGATTTCCTGACCAGTGTCTGCTTTCTTACAACATAGAGCTGACATCTAAGAGCGAGAAAAGAGGCATGCAGATAATAAACACCCTCCCGACACAAACAGAAACACACACAGCAAGCAAGGCACACCACCTGCAAAATGCCATTCTCACACACTCGCCAGACATGGGAGATTAGGCTTCTGACAAAATATTGACTATTGGATTTCACAGTATAAGTATCATTCTGTGCATAGCAACTTTCTTTCTCTTTTGCTTAATCTCTCTGTCTCTTCTTGTCTGATTCTATCCATCTCTCTGTTTAACTGTCTTAGGCTTTTTCTCCCCCTCTCACATCCGCAGACGCAGCATGCCCTATACCACTTTGTACCTCAATTCATTCCTATTAGAAAATATTGACAGGGCCTTGCTGCTGCACACTACAGCTAAGGAATGGGTCGGGGGCATTTTAAGAAGTCCCTACAAAAGATGCTTAACAATGATGACTTTTATACTCTTACTAAACCCACACTTTCCTTCAAGACATCCAAAATATTTTCATGCTGTTGTGCTTGAGAAATTGGCAGCCATGGCCTATTTGCATTTGACGGTCACAGTCAGTGGGAAACCAAACTATTTCACTCTTTAAACCACATGCAAGCTGTTCAGTTTACACTCTTCAGTTTCTCTTTAACTGTTCCATTACTTTAACAAAGGTTAACTTATTTTAGATGATACCAGATTCTGCAGGAGACTGGCATTCTTGTATAACGAGTCACCGCGGATCCGAAAACATTTTACTAAACTAAATCAAAACGTTTTCCAAATTGATCGAGTCACAGTTACCAAGTCCTGAGTCCTGCTGATACTGCTGTGCTTGAATACCTATCCACCGGGTGCTTGAAGACAACATAAATGAAAAGTATTTAACATTCTACTGGAACATAACATAGCATAACATTTAAAACATGTCGGATGGATTTGAATACATTTGACAAGGCATTTTCTTTTCTTTTTTTAATTTGTGCATAAAGTCACCTACATGGAAATGTCCATGTAGGACATCTGTGCAGACAAAATATTCATGTCATGCTGCCACTAGTCATCACAGGCCTCCACAACCCTAGAAAGCCTATTTCAATTCCAGACTTTTGCTGCATGCCCCCTCGTCCCACCCTCCCCATCACTACAGCAGGGGATAAAAGCACCACAGGGTATATGTGGTTAAAGAAGAGTAAAAAAACAAAGAAATGCCATGATGTATCAGAATAACTGGTGCTCCATTAATTACGTAATGTTGATGGAAGCTCTGATGCTAAAATAATCAGACATCAAACTAATTTATTTTAAAAAATTACTTCAGATTTTGTCCGATGCTTTGTCACTCTCCAGTGGTGTTAAAACAGCTTTTAGGGGCATTGGTCCAACACACTGTTCAAGCCAAAACAATGCTGCACTTACTAAGAGTGTGTTCCACCCCGGCTGATGGTAAGCAAATTTGCTTTTCAGGCATTCAGCTGACACTGTGGATCATTCTGGATAAGTGCAAGTCAGTATTTTTGAATCCCACCATCACAAATAGCCCGGAGACAAAGAGGAACATGCTGAGACCTGGACACACTTCCCTTCAAGAAGGATATTCGGCCTTCATCAATAAATAACAAGCCGCTAAATCCAAACTTTACAGCAATTGCCAACACTGGTGAGCCAGCTCTGGAATCCAGCAGACCTGCCTTTCAAATGTCACACACCCACAGGTCTTCTATCAAGCTCTCACTTAATCAGTTTAAGGGTGATCGGGGTGTTTTGGTTTTCAGCGGGGGGTACACCATTTTGTTTATGTTGAGATTTCAGATCCCTTTTAAAAACAGCACAGATAATTAAAGATTGGATCCATATTCCCCCTGCAAACACATTTGGGCACCATGATTCAATCAAAATGATCATACTCAAATTAATGCTGTTATTGTTGCAAAGATAATTAGAATTACAGCTTATTGGGGTCTGCTTATCAAAAATTAAGAAAGGAAATCATATGTTTTAGTTAATGTTCATCTTAGCAGTACTCTTTTCTCTGCACCTTTTTTTTAGCAGAATATCCCTTTAGGTTTTGGTCAGGTTTTCCACTAGGCTGGTTAACGTGTGAAAGCATCCTGTGTTTTCCTTGTGTGCTGCCAGCTAATGTGAGAAAACCACTTCTGTTTTCTTTAGCCGTAACCCCCTGCTGAGCACAGGCCGAGTAAGATACACACAGACACACACTTCTGTGTTTTTTCTGCATCTCCTCTCTCAGCAGGACTCCTCTCCGTCCATCTCCTGTCATTATCTTATCCCTCACTGATGACTGAGTGGAGCAAGCCTGCATATATGTGTGTGAGAGAATGATAAAGAAAATGTGAGTAAACACAGACACTGTGAGCCTTCGCCCTATTAATGTCCATCAGGACTGTGACATCTTTGTCCTTTACACTTTCTTCTTCTCTCTTTCCCTCACTATCTTCAAGTAGTGAGTTCATTAACACTTTATTAGTTTATAGTACATTTATTCATTTTCTTCTTAACAAGTTGCAATTCTCTGCCCTTTGGGCTGCCCAGTACAACCACAGCCCTTTCCTGCTGGCCATAAAACAACTGCACTGGAGCGTTGCCTTGCTGAAAGGTTGCTCACTTTCCCCCCAGACATTTTCCCAGATTGAATAGGGAGCCTTATATCTAACCAGCCTATACTTTTGCTACTGCTAATAGTGAAAAATAAGCAAAGTCATGCAACAAAGAAGATGAATTGCATGCAACCATGTGTTTTAGCTCCAATCCCAAACTTCTGTTCCTTATTTCACTTCAAAAAAAAAAAAAAACCTACTCTAAAACGATGTCATTCAAATATTGTTAAATTCTGATTGGAGCAGGGGAGTCCGTGACAATATTTCAAAATGCACCCTGCCCAATTCAAACAAGAGAGGGGATGGATGACAGACGACGTTGAGCCCGCATTGGGATTGTAACCCCTATGCCTAAAATGTTCACCACAACTAAGTAAGTTAATAGTGTACCAATTTCTTTTACTGGTTGAATTCTGTGCGAGAACATGCACATAAGACGACTGCTGCCCCCCGTGCGCCCGATGACATCGTCCATCCCGATGTTTCATTGTAGACATCGTGCGATGGGAATTTTGTAGACATCGCCCAACCCTATCTTAGTTTTATACCATGCCTATATCACATGCATTTCAGTTGCAGTCTTGCAGCAGGGTATAACCGCTGCCTGTTATAGATTCCTCATCAACAAAACATGTTTTGTGCAACACAAGTGATGCACAAAACAAAACACAAGTGGAGATGCAGGCAACTAGAGAGAAATAGCCATTTATAGAAGTCTGTTCATCTGTTCATTTTATTTTCATTGATGTTCCCTCATCTTGAGCTCTGATTATAATTGCTCACAGCACGTCTCAGCGTGGCTATCCCAAACAATCACGGGAAGTGTAAAGCAGAAGTGAAAGGAAGCTGGATCGGATGTTTTCAACATAGTTCATAAGTAGTAGGGAATAATTAAACAGTGAGAAATAAAATGTGACGTCGCCTGTATCACAGAGATATTCTGTATATCTAAGGCTATAGAGGCAGCACGGCAAACACTGAAAACTTCTGGCAAACTCTACAGATGCACACACAGAAATCCTCTTGCTCCGACCCTGTGGTTTTGTTTATTCTTTAATTAGAGAATTGTGCCTTTATCAAGAAGGGCTTCTCCGTGGGATGCCAAGGCGACAAATAATTAATGAGGTGATGAGTCAGACGGACAGTCAGAGGTTCAATTCTAGAGCAACTAACAGCAAGACACCTAGTGGTACTCACACACACACTTACATATGCATACAGAAACACACACTTATTAAGAACAACAAACTGCAAGATATCTCAGGGTCAAAATCAACAAAGACTGAGGCTGAAATATAAGAAACATACAAGAGGTCAAATAAAAACAGCTTAAATAAATCTGTTCTTTTGTTTAAAGGATCGGGATGTCATGGACGTTCAACTGATTCCACTATGCGTCTGTGTGTGCAATTTTTTATGTGCTTGCAGTGTGTGTTGGCATTTTAATAGATGTAAATCAATTTTCAGTGGAGGAAGGTTATCCCTGTGACTCAAACAATCACAGTTGCATCCAAAGGAAAGATTGGATGATTAAAATTTGATATGTGAATTAGAGGCTGACATTTTTTGCGGGAATCCTGTGGGTCACTGGGTTCCTGCTGGATGGGAGTCGATTTCACTGTTTATCACGTTACTGGGACGGGACAGGGGAAACGGTCAACAGGAGCGAACGGGACAGGAATCATAGTAACGGTAGGTCAGTTTTATATATAAATTTGCAGTTCTAATATGAATATGAATGTCATTTTTCTTTATTTTTACCATATTGCAAGTCAGTATGCTGTCTTCTTTTATTCTCTCTTGCTCTGGTGGCTGGTTCCTAGTTGGTTGCATCCACCTGACTATTGCATGAGGTGTGTGGATAAGGGATTTATGATGCATAGTGCAAAAAACATGGGAACAGGATGGGAAGGGAGTCATTCTTCCAAGATTGTGACAGGACTGGGTTTTATTACACTGACATGTGATTGGTGCGGGACAGGAGTATTTTGTTGGTAATGGCATCAAACAGGAATGAAAATCCACTTTCATGTCAACCTTCAAATGTGAATCCAACCGTATGTCTGTCTTTGAGGAAAAGAAGAATACAGGTCAGCAAAAGATGAGAGGTGGTTGCGTTTAGTTCCTCCATAACCATGTTATCTTTTGGTCCTAAAGAAGAAGAAACGGTGGCCCAGTGGAAACCAGTGTAGCCTCAGGAAAGAAGGTCCAGGGTTTGAACCACCCACAGTCCAAAGACATGCAGGTTAATGGGTCAATTGGTGATGGCACTGTAGGTGTGAATGGGAGTGTGAAGAGTTGTCTGTATCTATGTGTCAGCACTGTGATGAACTGGCAACCTGTCCAGGACCGTGCCTCTGGCCCAAATGTCAGCTGGGATTGGCTCCAGCCCCCCAGTGACCCTGCACAAATAAGCAGTTGTAGACAATGGATAGATGGTATAAAAATGATTGGTATTGCTCAGATCATTAACAATCTCAGCTATTTCCATATCAAGACATATATCATTCACATCTAAGAAAGTGTTGTAAGTCTGCCAGTCTACTTATAATATACATAGAATATTTTCTTGTCATGTGAAAAAAAAAAAACTCTGAAGAAATGCTAATTTCTGCATGTAGCCAGCATACTGATGGCAAGATGCTTCTGTATACACAAAGTATTTAAATCAACTGTTCCTATTTCTCATACAGCAGCTCCCAATGGACTGCAGTTAATTGCCACTTTAGATGACTTAAATTAGAGTGCAAATTAGATGAAATTGTTGAGCTGACCTCAACTTCAGTGGGTTTTCGAGGGTCAGTGCATCTAAACAGACTGTATTATGTTAACAGCTTTGAAGAATCAACTAGATCCCTTGCTGATTAGCGGCTGAAATTTGTCTTCAGGTGATCAGTAATCTATTATGGATTTGCTTTTAATAACAGCATTTCAACCAACTGTTTCAGCTCACTTCAGTGGATTTGTGCATTTCCTTTGGGTGATAATTAGCTCACAACAAGTGCTTGTATTCCGGGCTCAAGGGACAATTAGCGAGCAGTGAGTTAGCGATTTGTCATGTTTGTAACACAATAGCACAACAAAACCACCCACTGTGGGATTGGTTGAGTTATGAAAGTGCCATGTAGATCCTGATATGCAGGCACACACTGCCCCACACCCCCCCGCCTCCCCACCTCCCCTTTTCCTCTGACAAACACATACAGACAAGTATGTATATATAAATAAAAATGTTACAGGCTACATGAGCCTGCTACAGATCAGTGATCAGATGACAGGCCAATATAAAATCATTAGAGCGCTCCTCTGTGCAAAAGTGCAGACCCTCAAGAATGCTTTGTTAAATATGAATAGAGAAAAGCATGTAGGTGTTAAGAATGAATCCTCTATTTATATGATTGCCTATTAAAATAATCTTTTTTCATGCTGAATTTTTTTTTTTTTGTAAGAAGCAGGGTATTTCAGCACAGTGTAGAAATTATTAGCATTCATCCCTCTCGCTGCTGTCAGTGACTGTGAGAAAATGTCAGGCAGCCACTGCTAAAGGTAAAATGCCAGAATTGCATGGGTGTCAATTGGAAAATCGAATTAAATGTTGATATTGTTTTCACATCTCATGGGGTGTGAGAGAGGAAGTGAAAACATGATGCGTATATCTCCCATTTACCTGAAGTCAGCATTTGTCTGATAAGGTTTGTGCTTCTCTTCAGTGAGCGGTTTTATGCGTTACTCAAACCACGGTTGTCTGGTTCACAAGCACAGCATCACCTGCGATAGGTAGGTGAAGAAAATGCCTGTAGTTGTACAATTTACTTTGCCAAATGCCCATTATTTATACTATACCATCAGCAGGATTCTGTTAAACCTCATTTTATTACATTACATGTTCATAAGGAAGCACACATTCTGTCACATATTGTTTAACACATATTCACGTATCAGTGGAGATCTTGTTTTTTGCAGACCATGTAAACACAACAGAATATGAATTTTTTTCTCCACTGGGTGCACCACATGTGGAGGTGGCCTGTTAATGACATAGCCTTTTAAAAAGTGACCAACACGGTAGCTAACAAATCCGAACTGTTCCATGCTTGTGAAATACCTACCTACTGTGGCTTGTAACGTAATAGCCAGCAACTCTCTCTGTGTTTCTCTGCAAAATGCTAAGATGGGCCACCAAATATACCTGAGCAGCTGAGCTGAGTACTTGGCGGTCTGCCTAAGTAAAGTCTATATTTGGGAAACACTGCTAGCAATGGATTTACACTACATGGACAAAAGTATTTGGACACCTACACATTACTTTTTAAACGTCTCATTCTAAATACAAGCATTAATATGGCGTTGGTCCCCCTTTTGCAGCTTTACACTCTTCTAGGCTTTCTACAAGAATTTAGAGGTTGTCCGTGTGAATTTTTTGCACGTTCATTTATAAGATCATTTGTGAGGTCAGACACTGATGTGGGACACGGGGGCCTGGCTCGCAGTCTCCGTTGGTTGGCTTTGTGCACGGGGGCATTTTCATATTCAAAGAGGAAAAGGTCAACCACAAACTGGGAGAACAAACTGTTGTTGCATCAAAAATTTCATTTAAGAAAGACAACATGAAAAAACAGTCCGTGCCAAAAGTACTGGGACGATGGTGTCCTGGTACTTTTGTCTATATAGTGTATCTGAAACATGATGTGCATTCAGGTGAATAAAGCCACCCATTATTGGTAACCATCTGACGAGAAGCCTGCGCAGAGCCCAAAGGATACAAAAAGTCAGTACCCACATGCTGCCGTCTGGCAAATTGATTTCCCTAATAACCAATAATTTTTAGTCGCGTTTTGCTCATCGTTGTTTGTTTGTATGTCATAAAGGGACTACAAACATACATATTGTTACACAACCTTGTGTTGACATTGTGCTGAAATGAACCATCAAATTTGTTACATTTTGATGGCATTAACTTTCTCTGACTAACCCCGTAAGTATGAATCACACGTGAGAACAGGGTTTTGTGTCTGGTTTACTATGACTTTACTTCAGCTGACTTGTGAAGGGAAAAAAAGACTTAAATAGCGAAACATCTAATCCCTTTCTAAAGATTATTAGATAGTTGGGGAAGAAAGCTTAGCAGAGAATTTTCTCTCAAGCATGAAGCCTTCCCTAACCTAAGAGCCCCGTGAGTCCACTTTGGGAACATGGACCATGTTGGGTTGTACTCTTGTTTTACTGTGCTGAAATGAGATAAACGTATTAGCCAGCTAGGGGAATGCCGACTTGAGACCAGTTGCCAACCAGCCCTCCAAGTTAAATGACAAAATTAATTTTGTGATGTTTGTCATGAGCGTCACAGCTGGTCTCCCATGTTAAAGTCAGATATTCTGGTGAGCCCTGAGCCATTTTAGGGACCTTGCTGATACAACTGACAAGTTAGCCAGTTACACATTCAGAGAAGGGTTGTCTGTGTAATGCACTGAATTAAAATTCTTGGCTGCAGCCTATACACAGGAGAGCTGGCAAGGGAGAAAATGGCAGCTAAGCTTTTGCATCTGTAAAAATACTCGATGCTATAATTTCAACAACTTAAAATAAGATAATATAAAATAAAAACATGTTGTCACTAATATTGTGGATGGCTAGTTTTTGCTCATTTAAAGCATCATACCAGACACCAGCTGGAACATGGAACCCAAATGAGAAACATTTTACAGCGAAGCCTTTGAAAAAATCTTTATATTTAACATATTTATTATGAAACAAACATTCCTCATCCTAAGTCACTAACAGTGGAACTTACGAAGAAATATTTGACCTACAAATAAAGACGGACAGTGTAAACAAGCTGTTTCCTCCCGGCCTGTCTCAGTCACCTCTTTTACGGACTTCATCTGCCACTAAGTAATTTCACTCTCACTCTTTGGCTCTCTCTATTTCTCTCTCTGTCCTCACTCTCTCTCTCGACCCTGCCTCCCACTCCCTCCCCTCTGTCCAATCATTTAGTATCCCTAGAATTTTTCTCTCTTTTTGTGTTTGGCTTTATCTCCATCTTTCTCTGCCTAGTGATGGATGGCTCAGTGTGAGGGCCAGTGACTTTAGCTGGACGGGAAACATCTCTCTCTCTCTCTCTCTCTCTCTCTCTCTCTCTCTCAGAGACAGACAGATTTGCCCCTGGGTGGTCCTATCTGTGTGTTTGGTCAACCCAGTTATCTGAGTGACTGACAGGCAGCTGGCATCCAGCTGCCTTAGATATAAACTATACACATACTGAGGCAGGAAGACACACACGCAGATTGCAGATTCAAGCATTCTTCTGTTCTTTATTTTTAGGTGCTGAATTTCTCAGCCATCATGTTATATCTGGTGGGGGAGTAGTATATTGCTGGCACACCTGACTTTATTAAAGAGGTGGTATTAGTTGGTTGGTTGGTGGTTTTTGGCTTTCCCCCTCTCCTTTATTGAGTTATATACCTTTTTTTCTGTATGTAATAGGTTTGCAAAGTGAAAAAGCCCAAAAGGGAGTTCCCATCTCTGAACACCACTCTGAACTGCCTGAAAACAGCTCGTTTGTAGTCCAGCCGATTCTCTTTCATTCAATTCACTTAGTGTGATGTCACAGGGAAGCGGTAAAAGATAAAAACTGAAAGCTAAATGCGCCTCATGTTACCTTCACCAAGCAGCTAGTCGGAGCACCTTCAAAAACATTGGTGGTAAAACACTGAGCTGCAGCACACACCTCTTCTCTCCTTTCCAAACACTAGCTACCCTCCAGGCAGTCAGTGGACATAAAGTTGTTACTGTGATGTAGAGACAGAGCTCAGTTAAAACTTTATGGATGAAAGATACTTTTGTTACAGATTAATAACTCACCACTCTGAAACTCTTGCTACAGTCTATGTTGCTTAGCTGGTCGGCAACATGTAGCCTAAAGAGGAATCAAAGCTGTTTACTGGCTTCTCGCTGACCCGTCCTTCTCTGCTTCTGATTGGCTAGTAGTTCCTTAACTAGGAACTTCGCATGTGCAACTCCCAACAAAGATCATTTAGAGACAAGATGTATCACTCCATATCTAAAACGAAGCCTTCAACACACAGGGTGAAAAAAGGAGCTGCATCAATGTGCAGTAGGAAAAAACACCTTTTCAGGTACATCACCTAAAGAGGATTTTGAACCTGAAACTTAGCATAATACCACCTCTTTAACTATCTATGTATATGTGAATAATATAAAAAAGTGTAAGTCAGGGCATTTTTATGCTCCATTCTCGGGAAAATCAAGGGGGAGTTGAACTAAAACCATATTTAATTTAATGAGATCAGATATTGAACTTTATTATGTCAAACTCAAAAGCCCCATAATCAGTGGTGTGACCATTTGTTACTGTCATTTTGAACCTGAGCCCTTTTTAAATCCAGAGGCTTTCACCTGGTGTACTGTATCTGGCCTTGTTTCTGACAGGTGTGTGCGTGGATGTGTGCAGTCATGTGATTGCAATCAGTGCGTACTGTACATTCAATCAGTCCCTGTTATGTCCATGGGGACCATTATGCTGCTTATGTAACCAGGTCAGGGCAAGTTGAAGAATAGTGAAGTACACACACACCTGCTGCAGATACACTCTATGGAATCACTTTATTCTTACTGCCACTTCTTATAACACATCACAGATTTGAGCTGATTGAATCTACAGCAGAATTCTGATCCACCATACTTTAAATTCCATTCACATACAAACCTTCATGCTTTTCCCCCCGCATAGATGACTTATGGTATATTTGGAAAATACAATACATATCTGCAGAGTTCTGTAAAAAGTTCACGTTCTCAATTTTGTATACCAATATTGTTTGTATTGGCAAGTAAAACCAATTTTAACTTCCACATAAACATATCAAAATGTTTTATTATCTGAAAACCCAGCCAAACCAACACTATTTGATTTATAAAATCTAAAATAAAAAAATCGGAATTGACATGACGCCATTTAAATAAAACAGCACATGATTTAAAAATTGTGCAATATCCAAAAGAATGCAACAGTGAAGTTCTGTGGAATATGATGTGCTTGCAGTTGCAGGGATCAGATCATGTGTGTAACTGAAACACTGACCAATAAAGAAATGTGATTAAAGATAGATGGATGGCTGCTCAAGGAGGAGAAGACATTCCTTTGCATTATTATCTACAAGATCTTGGTTATAATGGTGATATTGCCTTCGAAAGTTTGATTTCATTCTAGACAAGGATGGAAATCTTATCTTTTCCTTTATTGCATCTCCATTTATTCTGAAATGGCAACAGAAATTGATTCATATTGCTTAGCTTCTGACCTTTTTAAATGAGACCAGAAATATGCATAGGCCTAATGGTTGAGGAGTTATATCTGTTATACCATATTAATAAAACAAAAATTAAAAGACTCCGTGAGACGAGCGGAGAGGGAGACGTGATAACCTGTTTATACTGTATCGGCCAAGAAACTGATGATTTCATAATCCATATAATCCAGTTTTAGATGGCTTCTAGAGAGGGCCTGCTGTAGCATGGTCCAGACCAGCTCTATATTACTATGTTATTAAGTGCCCTGAGATAACGTCTGTTATGAATCAGTGCTTTATTAAATTGAATTGCACAGGATGTGCTTATTGAAGTATTGGACTACTCTGACTACATTGACCAGTCCAGATAGAAAAGAAATTAACTTTTACTTTGACTGGTGTTTGTTGTACTTACACATTAGTTCCTGCAGGATCTACAATATGATCATAATGTTTTACATAATGTATTACTGTCAGTTAGACCAATTACTTAATCAAAATGTTTATTTCATGTCTTACAAATAATATTTTGTATACCTACAAAACCAAAAAGATATGCTATTGTTTCAGCGCTATGCGAGAAAGTGTCCATATACTTCCATGATACTCTTGTGTTGTATTTTTACCTTCAATAACATAGACTGTGTGGAGAATATTTATATTGGTAGTAATAATATATTAAAAGAGAAGTGCTCAAAAATATCCGGAACACACTTATGTTGATTTCCCTTCATCTAGATATTTTTGGTCTACCTTATTTAACGATATAAAGGGGGAGAAAGCGCTGGAAATTTGTGGTAAATACTATATCAGTAACAAGCTTAATTGGAGAAGTGTCTTTAAAGGTGTTACTCATATTTTACAGGTAGAACCTGTGTTAGAAAGATTCAAACTGGATGTGATTTCTGTGGAGTATTTACAGTTTGCTTTCCTCCTCTCTGAGTCTCTGTCTTTCCACGTTCCTTCCCTCTTAGCCAGGCTTTTCATGCATAACAATGAGGGAACATGTTTCTGTTCCCACCACTAACCCCTTTCCAAAATTTATTCACTTTTTTCCCCCCTCTTTCCCTCTCATTCACCAAATCCCCACACTGTATGGGTATTACAATACGCGTAGCGAGAGAGAGGGAGGGGGTGAGGGACAGGAAGAGGAAAGAGCGAGGCAGAGAGAGTGAGTGTAAGAAAGAAAGGGAATGACACAAGAATGTGTGCATGCTTATATGAGCGTTTGCAAGAGACAGGAAGGATGTTAGCGAGTGAAAGGGAGCAGGAAAGAGAGACCGTGTGTGTTTAAGACGGTGTGTCCTTAAGAGGGGATGTTCGAGTCGAGGAGGCAGAGGGAGGAGTGTTAGAGAGTCGAATCCAGCTCGGTCCTCCCTCGCTCGCTTGTTAATCTCCCTGGACTTGACATTTGAAAACCTCCACCCCACTCTCCTCCTCCTCTCTCCGCCTCCATACCCCTTTTTCACCACCCCCCCCCTTTCTTTTCTTTTTTTTTTTTACTCCCAACGCAGTGATGTGTGTAAATCCAGCGCTACCACAGAATACACTAAACTTCTCCTTGGCTCTAAATCCCTTCTGAGACCTGGTAGGACAACTATTTCTCAGTGGTGAAATTCACCTTGAACAAATGACTCTGGCTTTAAACAGATACTATAATACTGTAATAGGCCAAATTATGGGCAATGACATGCAGGTAATTTTTGGACATGAGCAGTTTTGCCTTCCAGCCCAGTGTCCCTAGGAGTTACTTCTTGTTTTATTTATTTATTTATTTTTTTACCTTTTACCCCGGCTTACTTTATTATAAGATCTTGATGCCTTTTTTTTGTTCGTTTTTTTAACATTAGATAAGATAGTGCTTTATTGCATGGTGATATGTTGGAATTTTCCAAAAATATTGAATAGTTCTATGATTTTGATTGCATTAAAATCATTCATTGCATAAAACCATGCATTTTTTTCAATCTTATCTTGACTAAAATAAAGCATTACATCGAACATATTTATAACAGTCATCTGTTTTTTCCCTACAAAAATCCAGACCATTCTTGTGTGTATGTATGTAGCTAATCAATTGGGCTGTGAGGAACATTGTATTCAAGGGTAGAAACCTGGGCCCGTATTCATAAAGATTCTAAGAATCCTCTCAGAAAACTCTTAATTTAGCTAAAAAACTTTTACGTATGAGTCTTAGCTTAAGAGCGATCAGGGACTGATCTGAGAGCAACTCTGAGCAAGGAAAAGACAAAA
>JAPMOB010218581.1:0-13590 GCA_029875015.1 Lepomis gibbosus | reverse complement strand
AAAAAAAAAAAAAAAAAAGAGAAAAAAAAAGCAAACAAATTAAATGTTTTGCCTGCGATTACTGGCAGAGACGGGATAACACATTACATTACAGTCGCGCACATATTACTTTCCAAATATTTAAACAACACTTGATTAAAGTTGAATTTTGGCAGCAACCTCCACAAAACCATCAGCCATGTCATCATGACCACTGAGGTTCTCCACTGCTGACTCCACTCTGCTAAGACTATTATTAGCCTGCCTGAGCCAGAGAGATACGACCATGAGG
This sequence comes from Lepomis gibbosus, assembly GCA_029875015.1. Lineage (NCBI taxonomy): Eukaryota > Metazoa > Chordata > Actinopteri > Centrarchiformes > Centrarchidae > Lepomis > Lepomis gibbosus. The sequence goes on along the minus strand of JAPMOB010218581.1, from coordinate 13,319 downwards.
TCCACACTGTAATTTAGCATCTGTTTAAACACAGCTGCTGCTGCCATGAAGGAAACCCACCTGCAGATAGAGAGCGGGAAGCCAAGCAGTAAGGAAGACTAACAGAGGAACCGTAAAGTCACAGGTTTCATTCCGAAACAAATTTTAATAAAATGTCCAATATGTTTCCTGTGGAAGGGTTAAGTTCACCTGCAAGGCTTTACAAAACTGCTCAGGTATCTGGATCAGTTTTATTTAGGAAATCGGATGCCTTATTTCAGAAAAAAACGTTAAATATAAAGTTTCAATCAAGCAGCAACTCTGTTTTCCTCCATCTGAAATATCACACAACCTTTTGGCTTAAAATCAAAAGTACCTGTATGGTAGCACTACTAAGGCTGATGAAAAAATATGTCTCTTTTGTAAATTGGGTGAACTGGTCCTCTTTAAGAGAGATTTGTTTTAAGGCACAATGGCTTATCATACCTGTGGTGGATTTGACTGTTTATCTCACGTCAACGCTTAACATTAATCTTCCTGCCTTTTGACCAAATTGGTTTTTTCTGACTTAGGTGATAAGGATGAGCATGTGATAGCATAGTGCGCTGTGTACTCATTGTAATGGTTGGTAAAAATGCTTAAAAGGTAAAGAGATATTTGTTTCCGAGTCAAGTAAATGCATGAGCAAAAAATACTTCATTAAATAAAAGGTCCAAGTATTCCTTGCTTAGACATCAGATGATAGCATAATCTGTTGCTCACTTAAAAAGGAACATGTGTTTCTTTGTCCTCCCAACCAACCTGCACACACTCATATATACATGCTCAGCTATATTTTGCAGTCTTGCCAAGTGGCCAAGGGGGAGAGATAGCTGGCTTTCTCCTCACATGGTGTCAGTCCTCTCTGAAAGTAATGAGGCCAAATGGAAATGCATTTAAAGCAGCTCAGATCGTGAGATTAGAGGAGGGAGGTTGGAGGGAGCAACAGCAAATAACCGTCTAATGCCACGTTCACATGACTAGATAGATTTGTAGTTGATGTATCAAGGATCTTTTTGTCCAGATTATTGTTTCTCTGGTAGTTATCATTAGTTTGCATGTACACTGACCTGCCAGAACAAAAGAGAGTCAATTAAATCTTCTCCTTCGTTCTTTTTTATTTTAATGGTGGTCATCTGAAAGCAATTTGGTGCATTACCGCCACCCCCTGTTAACAAATATGGCTGAAAGAAAATCCTGTTGTGATCGTTGAGATATCGGTGTGCTTCAACCAATGTGCTTGTAGGATAGTCGAACAGCATCTGAAATCCCCTACTTACACCTTTCCCGCGTTGGAAATTGAGGGAGTCCAACTAGGGCTGTCGAGATAACCGCAAAAATGAGATACCACGCTATTGGCCTAGTCTCCCGCAGAGGATGGCAAGCACCACAACAGCCGCAATGTTCATACTTTACACTTCAGTGCTTGTAAAATTAATAAATTAGTGCTTCAAAAGTTCCACAATCATAACAAGCTCTGTAACGGTTCAAGGATGGATCGCCATGGGCTGTTCGTGACTTGATTTCAAACTTGGAAGCTGTAAGTCTTGTCGTGTTGTGTGTTGTTTTACTGTTTATTTTAAAGGTTAGCTAACTTGACGTTAGCATATTGCACAGCTATTGTGGCTACCACACTCTGCGATGTTGGACTAACGTTGTAATCCTTAGGGACAGTCGAGAGAAACAGTGAATGTTAAGCCTCATTTGAAGCTCATTAACTAACGAGCGTAGTGTGTCGGATGCCTGCAGCTGTTTTCATGTTGCTTTCTGTGGAAATTTAGTTAGAACGTTACTACAGCGCAGAGGGTAGTTGCAGACAGCCCATGCTCTGCACAGATGTGTTGGTGTGCACGTGTGTGTTGCTGCGGTATGTAAATTTACTTTTTAAACATGACCTGAAGGTAACAATATAACTACGTGTGGAAAAAGACACGGTCACACTACAAAAATGAGTTTGCTTGGCAATGTTGTTGACTAGCACCCAGCAGCTACCTTGCTCCGACTATAAAGCTGCTGTTAGCGGCTCGCTGTGTGCAGTGAGGTGAGATCCACAGACTCTCTTGCTATGCTATACTATGGCACCAAATTACGTCATTGATGAAAAATGTGATAATACCGCATAGCGCACTGTCGAGCTCCAACATATTACTGTGAGGGAAATTACTTCACTGCAACAGCCAACATTTTTTTGAAACTGACAATGCAACATTCACACCCACCTTAGCCTACACTTTGATCAGCCGAGTTTGGACGTGAGAAAGCAAGAGTCCTTTCTGAACAAGATTTAGTCTCAATTTATTTATTCTAGTAGTTATTTATTTTTAGTCCATTTTTTTATGTAATTTTTCTCATTTTAAGTCCACATTATTGAAGCCTTGAGTACTTTTTGCCACTACCGCAAACAAAATCTACCTAAGGGTACAAACAAAGGAACCTGAACTACTCTCTAAGGCTCTCTGTCTTCACAGAACTACTTCTGTTATTTTTTGCATGTACACAGGAGTATAACATTATGGATGCCGATGAGCAAAAATCTATTATGAATAGCTATCAACACTTTTGCTTTTAGATGTGGTATGTACTAGTTTCTTTTGACCAAAACCGACCTTGAGTCCATTGTGCTTCTCTGCTTGGTGAGCAGGTTAATTAATTTTTTCTTGCTTCCTCTTGCTGGAGTTATTGTTGTGCAAAGGTACATGTAAATGTGTCTGCAGATCTAGAGATGGTTGTTATGGGTAACCAGATGTCACAGAGGGTCACGGATGAGCCAACGTGCACACTTCCTAAATTTCGACAACTTGTTGGGCAACTCTGTTAAAATCAGTCAGACTGAGCGGTTGATCAACTTTCTGTCCACACAAGTTTGAAACGGAAAACAGAAACATGTTGTAAAAAAGAAACTGCTTTCCATCTGTACACGTTTGCATACATGCAGCCCAGGGAAGCATGTTTCAGCCCTTAACCACAGCCATTCCTTTGCTGATGAGAGACTTAATCAGTTTTCTTCTGTTCTAGCTGTTTATTGCTACTGGTTCACCTTTTTAGGAAAAAAATCCTCTACCACACAGAAGTTATACGTCTTAAAAACACATTTTTTGGAATGAACATAAAGAAGAACTCTGTAATTTGTGCAGCAGAGAAACAAAAACTTAAACTGTGTAGTCAATTGAAAATCCAAAGGCGACCTTGCAGACATAGCCAAAGCAGGAGTCTGTTTGCCCCTGTGTCTGTTCTTACAATGTCATGACCAATGTCTTCTTCCCTGTGCATGCTGGGACACCACATTAGCAGCAGCAAACAACACAGAAGATTACTTAACAGTAGAGATGGGTGATATGATTAATGTCAGTACCACATATGCTTTTTTAATATGTCATGTATGCAAAATCACCTACAAGATAATCAAATTAATGTTCATTACAATGAATACTGGCTTTTATTTCAATATGTGGATAATGTATAATTTCTCTGGCCTACAAAAATAGTGGGACAATTCACAATTCACCACAGTATAACAGTCACAAAACCCTAAATATATTCTATTTGCTATAGAAAACAATAAAGACAGTAAATATTCCCAAATACTTTTTCTTTCGATTGATGACTTTATTTGTAATGGATAATCTGAATAATAGTTTCAGCTCTGCAATTAAATCCACTGTTATGTGTGACATAGAACAAAATTCTTAACACATGTAAAGTATGATCAACATTTTTAAAATAATTGCTCTGATCCTTCACTACTTTTGCCACAGAATTATGCACAATATGTGGCTCGATGATCACATTGTATTCTTATCCTGGTATTTTAAATAGTTAAATAGGCCTCAGGAAAGTGCAGTGCAAAAGCAATAAGAGGAGCTAATAGAATGGGGGACATGGATGAAACCCAAGAATGGCAATCCATCATCAGGAGGGAAGGGGAGATGATTAGGAAGCCGGACTGTAAAAACAAAAATAAAACACAACAACAAAAATAAACTCTTCCTGTCCTCCAGACTTTCCAAGGAGATTCTTTTAAACAAAACCGTGGCAGCCTGAGCATAAAGGTGCTCTACGCTCCGGCGTCTCTCTGTATCTATCACTTAGTCCGCTCCTCTCAGAGGTCCAGCTATAAAGGAGCAGATAAGAAGGCCCAGGTTGGTTAGATGAGGATGCATTTTCAAATTAGTCCAAGGAGAGAGGAAAAGTCCTGGTGACTAATCTTATCAGGCAGAGCGGTGGCCGCGGCTCACTCATACCCTGCCCACCTATCAGGCCATCTGATCATTAAAAAGAAGCGGCCTGCCGTCAATTTCCATGACCTCATATTTACTTACTGGTTGAACCAAACGCGGCTGATTGGCTACACCGAGGGCTTCAGTTGTTTTGGGTAGTGGTGCTCTGTCTGGCTCTGCTGGGGAGTGTCCGTTATCAATCCTCTGGCAACAACAGCTGGGATTAGAGCGCTGTGTGTGTGTGGAAGAGAGAGGATGGTAGAGGACGGGGCAGGCAGCACCCTCCCCTCTCACATTACAAGTGGAGCTGAGGGCAGTGTGTGTTTTTTATGTCACGTGTACTAAAGGTTCCCCTTAGAACTGTGGTAGCACTATGGAGCTGCTGCTCTATGAGTTTTGTTGGTCTTATGTCTGTGCACGAAGAAGCGCACATGGGTAGTGAGATATACAGTCCTGCCCACGGTGTCACACTATTCCACTGATCAACAGGTTGCGTTAAAATGACGAGACATCCTGCAGTGCGCCAACAAAAAACATGGAAGAAGCTAGTAAACATGAATTTAAACAATGCTGGATATCAAATTAAAAATCAGATTTGCCAAGGGCGGAAATACACTTGACACGTTTGTTAGGACACAATGCGTTTTGGTGGGTAAAACTGAATGTAAACAATAACTCTTCCCTTCCAACACTCTCCCCTTTTAGTGTGTGATTGTATGAGATTATGGGGAGATAACTTCAACCACGGTTTCCATTTTTTTTTCTTTGATGAATTTGTAAACACTTCATGTGTAAAATGTAAAAATGAATGTTAGCAAACCAAACTGAGAGAAACCGTCACAGCAAGAGAGAGAGAGCCGGTGTTTCAGGAGGCTGTTGGTGGTAACCTGAGGATGGACCTCTGTGCTGGGGGAGTATCAGTAATGACTGAGCCTCAGCTCTGGGACACAGAAACACACTCCTGCTCCTTCACTCTGTTCCACAAAAACACACTGTGTACATTCTCTCTTTGCTGCCCAATCACCATTCACACTCGCAGGTTTTAACAGATGCTCCTGTCTGCAGTAAAAAAAATCACCTCCAAAAAGAAACCTTAGAAGGTATTATTTTTCTCTAGCCTGCCACATGCAGTGATGTTAGATATGAAATGTTTTTTATTCTGTTGCTGTCTGGAGATGTTATATACCTAAAAGCTTAAAGTGGGATTGTTGTGACAGTGGATTGTGCTGTTGAATCCTTTTCGGTGGAGTTTCACTCAGTACCATCAGACCTGTAGCAAATAGTGTCACTACTGCCAGCTACAGCAGCCAGGAAACTCATCCTTTCATAGTGGGAAAGTGTTGGTTATAGCATAAACTTAAATGAAATCTTTCTGTTTGTTGAAACTTTTCCAGGTCCAGATATGTTAATTTAATTGGTTTCCTATCCAGCCAATATTAAAATTATTTTATGTGGTATTAAATTTTTTATTAATTTAACCTGGTGAACCCTACAGAAACCCTGTTTTTAGCTACCATTGCTCTGCTAACTACTCTCTGTTCTTCTACCTGAACCAGTAAAGCAGACATTAGGTGAGAGCCACCAGATTGTGATAGTTTAGAACAAAAGTAGCAAATCATCAGCAGTAGAAAATAGCAAAGCAGAAGTTTATCTGTATGAAAATGTTTTGAATTATTATTCAAACATGAGTTTAAATACGTAAATGGATCTGTTATTATAAACAGCAAAAACACACAAACATCTATTTGCAACATCCGTTAATTTATTGTTGGACTAAAAGTTTTAGGTAAAAAAAACAACTCACTGATCCAAAGTAAAAAGTAAACAGAAACCTATAAACTGTGCTGATCCCTTGTCTGTCCACTGACTCTGTTACTTCCGCTGAGTCTGGACTCGACCTCTTGATGGTCGATTGAGTTTAATGGACAGAGCATCGCTGAATCTCTCACCGATGACATCATGGTTTCAAGTTATTTTAAAACTGACCGCAGTGACCCTTTCCCTTGGAATGAGGAAGGGCTGCCCTCTCCTTTCCTGTCTTCTCTCTCAACCCTTCCTCTCACCTTCTCTCCTCCCCTCACATCACCTCGCCACCGCCTCCCTTAACTCTCCCCTTTCATTCCTTCCCTGCTGTCCCGTCCTCTGCTCCCTTTACTTTTCTTGCTCCTCTCTGGTTTTCGGCCTGTCATTCTTGTATCCCTCTGGAGTATTAAGCATATTCTATCAGGATAACATGGGTACTTTTTTTATAAGTTATTTCTTATAAGTTATACTTTACAAGTGCAGGTCAGCTGTGACCATAACAGAAAAAAAGTAGTTTTAAAGCAACACATTTTGGAAAATCTTCTTATTTTTCAACTGAGACAATCAACATTAATTTAATCTCTGTGCATTGAGTTATCAAAACAATTTCATAGTATATTAATTAATTGAACTATTATGTCACATATTCTGTAAATTGTCTCCATACATAATGATTTAAATGATGTAAATGCATGAGGACAAAAGCCTCCTCTATATGATATAATTCTTGCAAAGGAAACACAAAATCTTTAACATACTTATTTGCCTAAAGCAGCCACATAAAGAAACTGACTCTAGAACATCTGAATCAGAATTCATAAATTATCCTGCATATTACACTGTATACTCCTGAATGAAAGTAAAATGACTTTCTTTGGACTGACCTATTCGGTGTAAAATTGATAATAAATCAAGATTTAAGCAATATTTAGATTTTTTGGTGTTGGTACTATGTAACAACTTTATAAACTTTTTGGTAGTAGTAGGTTGATAGTTAATGTCTCCAAAACAACCTATATTTTTAAAGTTTTTAATGACTCTAAAGCCTGGATCAGACAGAATGTGTTTTTTGCAGTGAGAGGGCCTTTTTAAAAATTGTTTTCTATTGGCAATGAGCATTCTGCACGCTGTTTATGCCTCCTGCGCCTCACGTTTTCCAAGGAACACTGGGCGCACGGAGTTGAAAAAAATTCAACGCTAGGCAGAAAAGCGCGCGACCCTCAATTGTGGTGAGGGACGTTTACAGTTGCTTGGATTGTCCGGACTCTACAAACTAGTCCCAGAGTCATCCTAAAGAAAGCCTTGAACCAACCATCATTAAGACTACGATACTGGACCAGCTGGTGGTACTACCAGCAGTGTCTCCTCTTTCTGAGGGTCTCATGTACCCACACAAATCTCCAGTTCCCTGTATATGTGTGTACACCACTCAGCCTCAAACATTGCGAGAGCTAGTGGCCTCTGTTTGTCTATTTTATTAAAGCAGATGTTTTTAGCAACAAAAGACACAGAACTGTGAGTTGTGATCATGTTTTTGCTAATATGACAGTTATTACCAAGCAGCAAACCAAAGATTACAGATTGCTGGCACTATCTTTGATTAGACTGGCAGGATAGCTGATTCGGTGGTTGCTTAGCAACATACAAAAACGCAGCGCTCTGCTCTTTTCGAAATTCGTGCTAAAACATGAAACACTAAAACATGAAACACTACAAAGCGCTACCTCTAATAATAAAAAGAAACACTCAAAAATCCCACACCCCACCGAAATTATTGCTAACACTAGCTAGCACTAATAATACTACAAAAAACAAAATTGATGTTGGCTTTCTGTCTAAACATCTAACGGTCCACCTTATCACCACCTCAAAGATAGCCATTTTCTGGATAGCCTATTTATAAGGGGTGGGATGGCGCAATGGTTAAGACGCCCGCCTTTGGTGTGAGAGACCCGGGTTCAATCCCCTCTGTGTCCCTGAGCAAGACACTTAACCCCTACTTGCTCCAGAGGCGTGCAATAATACTCATTAGTTGTGTATAAGCACTTTACACCCACAGTATCATTAGGTCAAAACATTTGACTACAGTGCTGCCAGCTTTTCTGGGTATATGCCTGTGTTTGAGGCCCATCAGGCACTAAGACCCAGGGGCCTTTCTCCTGATGCCCTGCGGGAGCACAGCAGGATTGAATGACAATAAACTGGATGAGATACCGGATGTGCCGAATCTGACCCCAACGGAAAGACTGAAATAGACACTGCAGACCAGCAAGTCGAGGCAGGGGGGAGAGAACAAGAGAGGAGAGAGGAAGGCGGCAGTGAATGAGTGAGGGATGGGAATACTAATACTAATAAAAATGAAAGTGGTGGAGCCAGATGCAAAGAGGGAGATAAAAAAGTCAAAACAAGCAACAGCGAAGCAAAGCGTGAGACTGAGCCAGGGAGAAAGCAGTAGTCGTGTTTGGATATTATTTGACGACGTATTTACCCAAAATGAATAACACCATATTGTCCCGGGGGAAAAAAAAAACTTTCTACCCATTTGGCTAAATCAAAAACAATAATAAGACCATAGATCCATCATGTTTGCACAAATGTAATCCTGTTTTGATTCAGTCACTAGCGGAGAATTGTACTGAATGTGCTCACAGCACTATTAGGACAAATGAAAACCAGACACTGAAATGCAAACTCTCTCTTAAAGTGTTGGATTTTATGATTTTAGCACTTTTTTTTAGTGCCGTCTATGTCATGTTCCGGTGAATTGTGACAGAATGGCTTCAGATCTTTAGTTACACAGTGTAAATATATTCTTTGATGTCCTCCCTCCCAGCTAAGAAATAACAACCTGCTCACCAGATGTTTTTGAATGTTCAATGCCAATGTTTTTTGCCCTTTTTAAAGAGTAACATCCCCTGTAAATCTTGTTTTTGCTGTCCTCTTGTGGTTTAACTTCTCACCTTGCTGCAGTGACGTAAGGTGCACTCCACCACCCCAAGACATCACTGTTGGGTGTGGTTACAGGTGCTTGAAACTTTCAACCAAACAGTAGACAGCAACGCTGAGTTCAACCTTGTAAGTTAACAAAACGAACACTACCTCCTGCATAGACACTGAATGTTGACACTTGTAATATTAAATATATATTGTAGGTTTCCACTGAATGAAGCCTTAGCTTGACGCTCGGCTCCTACATATATTATTATATAATTATAATCCAATTAATGTAATTCTAATAGTCCTGTATGGAGAAACACTAACCAGACAATATACTATCAACTTGTTGACTGAATTAAATAAGTGTTTGGCTTAAATACAAGCAGTTGGCTACTGTTACCGTCTAGTACAGTTACAATCAGATTTTATGACAGTGGCTCAAACTGAGCATTTAATGTTCAGTCAATTTAATTCTGTTTGAGGTTAAGTTTCGGTTCATTTTTTTTACTAAAAAATGAAAGTTGAAAATCATCAATTATAGGGAATCTTGGTTAGTGCAGTGTCTCTTTCCAAAACGTTTTGTTTTTTCATGTGCAGTGTTAGGGCACTTATGGTATGCGACAAATGTCAAGCAGAATGAAGAAGTCAAACAAGCACAATACAAGTGGATGATTCCCACAGTTCTGATATCACTGTGCCCCCACTGTGCTTTAGTGTAACAGGTGGAGTTTTGAAAGGTGACTTAATCCCTGACGCACCTAAAAACCACAGGCGATCTAGTTTCTCCATCTAGGCCCTTTCATGGTGGAAAAAATAACTCTCTCACTTTCTGTGCAGAAAGAAAATAAAAACATCAACTGTCATTTTCAGGAGGTTTTGGAAGACCAGGCTGCATTCTGAAAGTTCCGAGTTTGGCAGCAGTTTGAGTGTGATGGGAGTTCCTGAAACTTCATATGAGTGTGTCGTTTGACCTAGGCTCATTTTGTTTGCTTTGCTTTCCATGAACGAGTAACTGATGGCAACAACTGTCTCTTTATTTCCATAATTCCTTGAATATTGAAACGTTCTGCACAGTATTTGGTTGATTTATGTTTAAAATTGTGCTGCAGTTTTTTTGAAAGACAGTCAGCAGACATCAACTTCAATTTTGTGTAATCCAAATTAAAATGGCATGGCTCTTACACAAAGTGCTCCAGGCATCATTAAGGTATATGAAAGCAAACTTTCATTTAATTTTTCTTTTCAATCAGTGCTTTCATCATTTCAAACAACCCAAACACCCAAATATGCCCCTTATTAAGCATAAGGCATCATTTTATTAGAATGTCCTGCAGCAGCGCTCTCGTCCTTACAGGTGTGAGCACGTAAGATACATGGTGGACTTGTTATTCAGCCTTTATATGTTCTTACAAAAGCAATTTTTTAAAGAACAATTTTGGTCATCCTGCAAATTATGCAGCTCATTTTTTATTTATTGCAAATGTCTAGAAATTAAGAGTCTTCACTTTCTGTGCAGCAGCAAAGGCTGACAAGAGTTCATAGAAGAGTAAATGCTAAAGCTTTCTTTCTGAAAATGTCAAGCATTATTACATTTATGAAGACAAACTGTTCTTTTTCTTTCATACTAAATTCAGTATAGGCTGTTTCTGTTCTGTCTCTCTTTTTTACAGTGTTTTTACTGTGAATCTTTTCTCTCTTTTTCCACATGTTTGTGGTTCTATAGTGCATTAGTCAGTGCATTAGCTCCTCTGCTGTGGCATAAAAAACCCTTCCATCTCCATTCATCCCCTCCCTCTCTCCAACCCTCTCACCATCCATCCATTTCATCATCCCGAGTCAATCCCCCCGCCTAACGCTACTGCTTCTCTCATCCCATTCACTTTCTTGCGCTCTCTTCCTCCCCCCCACCAGACCGTCCCATCATTTGCTCATCCACCCACCCCTCTAGTCCCACCCCAGCGGAGATGGGTATTGACATTCTGCATCCGACCTTGAGGACAATCAATCCCAACCCCACGTGTCTCCATCACAGTACACACACGCACACACACTGTTAAAACACGCTAAAACGAATGTTAACATGTAGCCTAACAATCGGTTAATATGACTATTTCACTTTGTTCAGTTTGGGATATGAGCTCTCTCACGCCTCCCAGTGATTCAAAATTTTGCTGAAAGTAGCCTAACTTACTGTAAAAGTCAGCAAAAAAATTGCCACTGTTAATATGACTCATTCACCCTCACTACCAGTACAATAATCATTTGGACAAATCTGTCCACCAGGGCTAAAGGAGGTTACAGTTAACAGGCTTGCAGACGGACATCCATCACTTCACCCATCCACTGGCCAAAATGCACAATGTGATATATAACTGAACACAGAGTAAAAAAGATGAGAAGTAATTTGTATTTGTAAAAAATTATACAACATGAAACAAAAACCATCCTTTTGAAAATTTCCCCACCCACCAGGCAAGACAAGAGATGGAAAATGGGCCAGGCACAGAACAATATCCAAATGAGATTTCATCTTTTTGAATGAATCACCAACCATGTATTGAACACCAATCAAACTGTGACAAGGTAGGCGGAGGCACCTTCCTGCTGCTGATTTGGATTAGTTGTGTCCATGCCTATAACAGTTCTGTCCTCCATGTGTCCATGCCTATAACAATTCTGTCCTCCTCTTCATCTCTCTCATGTGCAGCTGCAGAGGATTGGGGAGGTGAAACTGAGGGACCTGCTCAGTCCGTTTTACAGGGAAATAAACCCTCCTCCTTTCCTTGATATCACAAGACATTTTTTGCTAATTTGTAAGATGATTAGAAGCGTGTTTTTTGTCTAATATGCCGGAAAAGGAGAAGTAAATCCGAAACCCCCCCAAAAAAGCGACGTTAAAGTTTATCTTAACATTAAGGCCCCCAAAAAATTAATATTAGTATTAATTCATTCAAAGCCCAAATTTGTAGCAATGCTGCAAAATGGATACAAAACTAGATGCAAAAAATAAAGCATTCGTGAGAACATCCTGTCCATCTGCATGAGGTTTCGAAATTATCCGACTCAGTTTTATGGGCAGCATGTGAGATTTCTTTTAGTGTGCCTTTAAGAACTTAAAGAGCCATGGTTTATGTCCAATCGCTGCAAACACAGTCTCATTAAATTAGCAGTTGTAAGTATAGTTCTGCAGGGAAAATCTGCCTGAATATGAAGTAAAACACTTGAAATCCAAAATGTAAAGGCTGTTTGCACAGCTGAACAAATCTTTTGAATAACTCCATATTTCATTAAAAAAATTCCTAATGGAACTATTTCATTCCAAGGTTAGACAAATCATCAATTGTACATCAGCAGATCGGATGGCGACAGGATGTATTTATGCTTACCTCTGATTGGAGGGAGATCCATTCTTCGGCGGCGTGCTGGACGTCCTGGGTGTCCGTGTGTGCGTGTGCCTCTGACAAGTAAACTCTACAATATTCCTATAATATCCCTTTAATCACTTGTAGTATGTCTGTGGAACCCAGTGATAAATTTTGCTTTTCTTGTGGGTTTTTTTTCACGTCTTAATCTTACTTTATGGTACTGCAGGTGATTATTTAGCTAAAATTCTTCTCTCTACAGTAATTTTATAAGATTACCGTGGCCCTGTTGTGTTAAGGGTGTGTGTTTGTAGAGAGTGAGAAGGCTGGGAGGATGCTTTCTCTCAGTGTGACGCACCCTCCTCCTCCTCCTCCTCTTCCCGGAGCTCTTCCAGGAGCGCTCTGATCCCGGTGTGTCCTCCTGAAGTCACCTCCTCAGACACCTCCCAAAAAAACCAACCAGTTCCTTTATGCTTGCTCCACTCTCTCTGTCCAAGTTGTAAAGACATTCAAGTTGCAAGATATGCTTATCAAAACAGGCACAGGTCTGGCGTTATCGTACATGCAGTTTTCAGTGAGAGAAAAGTGCCCTCAGTTGCAAGAGCTGAAGAAGTGGAAGTACCTCCGTGCAGAGTAGAAGGAGCGATGTGAAATACTTGCAGCAGCACAGTATTTTTGGTTGCTAAAAGAGGTGATGATAAAAAGGAAATCTGCAGCTGGAGGTTGGAGTTAGAGGCGTCTATAGTGAGACTGAACACAGAACTTTAAAAAAAAAAAAAAACCTTTTCGTTTTCAGCTCAAAAAACTGTTTATTTTCCCGTCCTGCTGTAGTTTGCTCTCTGTGGCCAAGAGATGAATGACTAAGAGCTGGATGCACTTCACTCACTCTCTCTCCCTCTCTTTCTCTCTCTCACTCCCACACAAACACACACTCCCACACCAATCTCCCCTCCTCCTCCTCTTTTCTCTCTCTCTCTCTCTC